>JABSTQ010002664.1:0-69420 GCA_013358835.2 Ixodes persulcatus
CTTTTCTATCTTTACGTTAAATGGTATTAGTGGGCGCCAAATTTTACTGCTTAGGTTAGTGTTCGAAATGAGCACTTCCGATGCCACTAGTAGTTTTGATGACAGCCTTTGGATTCTAGGAAAAAAATGAGGCAATCCGTCGTGTGACTGAATGCGACGTAGGTGCGCAAGCACTAGCTTTGGTTTGACTATGATCATGTGATTTAGAGGATTCCGTTCATGGCTACGAGTGGCTTCAGACACATGCAGGGAGGGTGAAGAGACGGGGGAAGGGGGTTGCGTGGTCTCTAGATCACGCAACGCCCCACCCCGTTCCTTCACTCTTCCTGCGTGTGTGAAGCGGCCTTCCCAGACCACGTGGTCGGCTTCAAACACATACAAGACACAGGGAGGCGAAAGGACGGGGGAAGCGGGGTTGCGTGGTCTCTAGGTCACACAACTCCACGCACGCCCCCCCCCCCCCCCCCCGACCTTGCAATACCAGAGGTCACTTGTTCAGCCTCACACACACAGCAGGGAGGACCTTTTTTGTAGTGGCCCATCTAGTGCTAGCGTACCAAAACAGCGAAAACCAGCGATTGCTCGTTCCCGCTAAGAGTGTCGTGCTCTGTACATTGAGATAAATATGGCAATTTCTAGCAATAGCCTGATGAGATTCTGTGTGCGAAAGAAAGAAATATTTCTTAGCTTTTCGTGAAGAGTGAGGGCTCCTTGGACGCCATTTGAGAAGCAAATTCGACTGATGTTAGTTGCTCGACTCTTGGCGTCGGCAAATGCATCAGCATCAGTCCGATATGACGGCTTCTCAACATATTGGTTGCTACACATGAGAAGCGGGTCTCGAAGCTGCTCAGGAAGTTGACGGGGGCAACAACTGATTCGGATATTCCTCGACTCTGAAACTACATTTGAGAAGTGTTCTCCCAGAGCCAGGGTAGCAAATAAGACTAGGACCAAAGGTTTGCTTAGCACGTCCCGATGGCTTCGATGGCTTCTTTACGGCAGAAAAAGAGTATGTGGATGTCACGACATATTTAGCGTTCCGAACCTAGCAGGACAGCACCCGCTTGAGAATTAAGTCCTCGGGGCAGGCACATAGCTAGGATTTTTCATGCGCGCGTGTGTGCGCGTGCTATTGTCAAATCCCTGGTCACCAGTTTTCTTGGGAGGGTTGCAAGATGGCAGAGTTGGGAAACACTAGTGTACGGCACTCATTTCGCACCAGTGTTATGTGAGCGTCCACTCAGATCCACCAATATGTTTCACACCCCAAAATCTAATAACCACCGATGTTGATGAGGGTTTTTTGAAAAGGGTGGAATCCTAATTTGGAGCATTTCAATCAAAACATATTTATTTATTTTCAGGGACCGACAAACAGCTAGATGCCTTTTTAGTGGAGCACTACTAAGTCGAAGACACGCAAAGACAATAACGAAAAAAAGACAATGTGACTTATCGTTGCAATGTTAGAGCATCGTTCGTGTTTCTGGAACGTCCTGTTTATTTACACATCTATATTTATTCCGTATTCATAATATAAACAACGCGACTGACACGGAAGAAGAAAGGACTGGACGACACTGATTGCTTCTTGAGTAGAAGATCATGTTTGTTTGTTTTCTTCCTAGTTTCATGAAAATAAAACCATCAGTTGGTAGTCAGCGCTCGTGTCGTCCAGTCTTTCTTCGTCCGTGTCAGTCGCGTTGTTTACATTATGAATACGTACCAGCTACCCATCCTGTTAATATTTATTCTGCATCCCTGTAGCCCGCATACACGTCAGCAGGGTACATGCCCCTAATTGTCTTGACCACACAGGATGGCAGGGGCCTCCTATTCTTCTTTCCCAAGCGGCTCCACAACCACAGGGCACACTGCCTGTAGGCTGCGAATCTGTAGTGCCTGGAACAATGACAGAGATTGGATGTAAGAAGCAAAGCCTATCACTCTGTTGGGAAATTCTACACTTGTTTTCATTTTTCTAGGCATGTAATCATATTCTGCTTTTCTGTTACGTCCACTCAGCTATCACATAGCAGAATCCCTATTTGGCAGTCCATGTCGGATGGGCTAGACATTGAAGCCAAATTGAAGTGAGCTGCTGTAGATTCATTCTAAATGCTCCAGAGTTAAAAAAAACAAAAAACTATAGGCCTTGGTTCTCCCAAAGCACCTCCAACTCAAATCGACACAACCACAAGTTATACACCAGAATTAACAAGAAAGGAATATTTGTTGTGTGGTCATGATACATAAGTTCACAGGGCCCAGTTCATAATTGTAGATAATATCTGTCATTGGTGCTGGTGACGAATATTGCATCACTGTGTTTCGGGAAGGACACATGAAAATTATGTGCACTGGCCAGAGGGAATGGGAGCCATTTATCCAGAACAGTGGAAAGCTGCCCATATGGTGTTGTTTAATTTTGGACACAACAGTGCAGTTCGTAAGCCTGTGAAGTAGTGGTGTGCAAATATTGGCTCGAATCAAATAGTGCACTGTCATTCCTAGCATCAACAGCGCAAAAAGAGCCGGTTGCATCGGCTTCCCTTTGCACCGCGAAGGTTATGGCGAACGTTGTGCTATTCGATTTGAACCAATATTCGCACACACCTACTGCAAAGGTTTCCTCCACACAAGTACCAGGGAATGTGAACTCATCAGAGAACATCCCAATTTAACATTGTCTAAAGTGCTGCTGGCACTGCCGAAGCTTGGCATTGGTACTGGTGACCAGGGATTTGACAATAGCAGCCTGGCCATGAGTGTTCCCTCTATGAAGTGCCGCAATGAACTGTTTTGGTGTAAATATGCAAGCTGAAGTGCTCATGCAATACTGGAGTGGCTCCAGCAGTTGTGATTTCACGTCTCTCCTGATACAATCTGTGTCAATATCCGAACATGTCATTCTAACGGCTCCCATTTGTCATGACAGCTGCTACTACCCTAAGTGTTCAATCATCTTTACGGTACATTGATATGGTCCTGAAGACCTTAGGGCTCAGGGCACCACAATCACTTGCTGTTTGGTCACATATGCATCTCCAAGACCACATATCAACATTTTTTCTCGTTTTAGACTGTGATATGTCTTGCATTATGCTGTGTTGATTTAGAGGTGACACTACTATCATCAGAGTAGTGGGGATAGATACGAGCCCCCCATAGGCCTCCCCCATTTTTGTGCGAGAAACTTTGAATTTCAGTGTTTATTTCAATAAATAGTGTTGTTAGAAAAATATTTTAACGAAAAATGATGTGATACTGTTTGGTGACCTATTCCAATCTCGAATCCTTTCTGTCATACTCACCTATGTGGGCACTGCAACATCATTTGTTAAAAAAAAGCATGGATCTCGACGACGACAGCCTGCTTCTGAATAAGCTGTCCAGACATGGTTGCAATACACAATCCTAAAAAACTATCTTAGCATAGCGTGCAAAGAATGCCACACCAGCGGTGCAAGTGTTGTTGGCACCAGAAGGAACATGTCGAGATGATCATCCACCGGCTCCAGGGTGTCCGGCATCTGCATCCAAAAATAGTGTAAATCAAGACCCAGACACCCAATAATTATCGCCAAACCTTGAGATTTGGTCATTTCCCCTAGATCTGGGGATCAAGGGATCCAGGCTAGACAGGACCGGAGGGCAGGACGCCTTGACGTGTCTCCGACTGGGCTGTTTACTGCCCTATACCTCCCATGAATCAAAAGCCGTCCCAAAGTGGCAACAAAATATGCTAGGGGAGCCGGAGTGTCATGCTGTCGGATGCCGCCAAAGTTACGACAGAGAAAACGAGCAGATGCAAGTGTGGCTGTTGTCGTGGAGTCCCACCTTGTGATAATCAAGTTAGCACAAACTATTGTGCAGCTCTAGGCACAACAGATTAGGCATCTGCCATACGCGCATGGACTCTTGTGGCACCGCCTAAATTGCCACGTCCGACAACATTACCCTTCTGCGACCTCACTGGGCGGAAAACGAGGGACCTAAAATAAGGATGCGCAAAACACACCAGTTGGAGAACTGTCCTGCAGCGGCTCGATAACGCAATCATTCTGGCCAAAATTATTTTTGACGCAGATATTACGTGCTGGACTTCCTGTAATGCATTGGCCGATAATGGAAGTTCATTGCACAAACATTCGCCACTATAAAAAACACCAGCAAAGAACGAAAGCACTCGATTTCAAACCAGCATCCCGCCATTGTGAATTGAACATATAAACCACTTCATTAAACGTGCACTCAGGAAAGTGAGTCTGAAATTTCCTTCGGGAGACAGTAGGCATGCTCGTGCAGAGTCCATGCTCCCCCGTGCACAAAAGAGAACAAGTATGTGCCTCAAAGAAAACAAAGATGCAAAATACAACGGTCACAGCCGTGGTATGCATCTGCACACGATGCAAGCACTGTGTTCTGCTCCCACTCTAGTGCTAGCTTTAGCAGGGCATTCCTTTGAAGATGCCGTTTCCAAGAAGCTGATGGCAAGTTCCCTAAATGATGTGCTCTACGAGGGGCATACCATATTGATGTACACCATTTTTTTTACCATACCTGCCGGCCATTTCAAGGTCGATAGATATATCTATCTCTCCTATATGTTCTTTCTAGAGCTGAATGCACTTGCGCCACCAGTGTGGCAGCCTTTCCACGTTCTGCCAGAACCACTGTTTAGAAGTGTCTCACCCACGCCTGGACAGCTGCCTCCGAGTCATCAATGTCCGCAAAGACATCCTCACGTGGCTTACTGAATACCGAAGTCATTATGCTCATTGACTGCATGTAACCAGCAACCACCATCAACATCGCCCCCTATGTGGCTACCCTCACGTGGTTGCACCATTCAGGAGAAGCTGCTAGGGAAATGGGCGTCAGGTACGCTCTTGCAGCATGACAATGCCCATCCCTACATTCACCGTACTCCCTCGGCCTAGCCCGCAGTGACCATCAGCCGTTCAGCACCATGAAAAAACCGCCTGTGAGGACCCCATTTCATGGACACTGGTGAAATGGAAGCGGCTGTCCAGGCGTGGGTGCGAAGCACTCCCAAAGAGTGGTCCCGGAACGGAATAGAAAGCCTGCCACACCACTGGAACAAGAGCATTCGTCTCCAGGGGGGACTACGTTGAGGAGGTCGACACATCTACCGACCCCTAAGTGGACATTATCTGCGGAAAAATAAATCGTAAATCAGTATGGTACGCCCCTCATATGTCAGCACTGCCTTTACGATTATAGTATGGAAAGGTGGAAATTTTTTATTATTAGGAGTGCATAGCCTGCAGTGGCATAGCTAGAAATTTGTTTCGGGAGGGGTGATTAACACTGCTGGTGCTGTTTGGGGGGGGGGGGGGGGGGGTACTCTGCGTTGATGGGCGAATGGAAGGTTTCTAGTTCGCATTGCCATTGCATTGTAAACGGTGCACGAACCAGAGCAATGAGTCTTCGTGAGTGCCATTTCGTGCAGTTTCTTGACCGAAAAGCATGCAAATACCATCTAAAGCCTCTTTTGACAATTTGGTTACTGGAGTAAAGAATATGACTTTTGCCGGTAGGTTTAGAATATAAGTCTCCGCTTGGCTTCTAGAGGAAAGACGTAGTGGCATCCATGGATTCAACAGCAATCTGTGCCTATGTCATCGTTCCAGAGTTTTTTGTTGTTTTGACCAGAGAACATTGCACTCACTTGGGACACCCAGAAATTAAAAGGATGCATTATCGGAATGCCGAAAATAAAACTGCTGAAAAAACAAACCACCGAAATCTCAATTAGCCGAATCACCCAGTACCAAAGACCAAACAATTCCAAAATATTATGTTCGACATGAACCTACCGAGTTCTAGATTGAGAAAGTAGAAGAAACATTTGTTCTGCCAGAGGAATTCTTTGTTTGTTGAATATAAACTGATGTTTGTGCGTATTTCCCAAAGAAAGCTAAGGACGTTGAGCTTGTCCCGGTTGCCCAGGCTCTCTTCTCGCATGCTCTGCTTCTTGTGTGGTGGATGGCGAGGTTCTCATCTGATTTCTGCCTCGATGTCGTCTTCGAGCGCAGCTTGTACATTTTTCATGCTCCTAATTTGACGGAAGACACTTTCATTGTTCCTGCACACAGGTGCAGCTAGCATCTGCCAATACCGTACCAAATATGGCGATCAGATATGTAAGCATTCTCCCCTTTCAGCGTTTTGCAGTTCAGCATTTTGCTGTTCGGCATTTTATTTTTCCACGTTTCAACGTTTGGCCTTTTCGTTTTGATTTTCATTGTTTTGATATCGGCCCCTTTTTTTTGAGCTTGAAAAACACACGCAGAGACTAGACCAGGTAAAAGGACGAGGATGTCTGAGCTGAAGGTGCCAACTGTACTGGCGACGTTGACAGTGGACTTGAAGCAGTTGGTGTTTGTTTCTTCTCAAAAAGATTGCCCTGCGTCAACTTAGCTGGCATAGCTAAGCTCATTTTTAAGACAGCAACAAGGCACTGATGCACGCAAGATAAAGTAGGTGTATGCAATTTTCTGTACTCTTAGCTCTGAGAAAAAAAGTGACTAGAGCTTCCTCCCCCCAACACGGTTGCGGATTACTGCATGAATATCATAACTTTGTGCTTATTCATTTGTTGCTTCGAAAGTGTTGTTCTGTAGTATACTGTTGGTCCAGTCCATGAAGCTTGCAGGAAAGAATGTGGAAACGGTAATTCTTTGTTTCTCCGAACTTATGAAATGGCGAAAGCTACGGCATCAGCAAGATAACCAGGGTGTGTAAGAACAACGCATGTGACAACGTAATGTCTTAGTGTACTCCTCCTGTGGAATCTTGGCACGCGCTTAGCTCCGTTGCTCAGACTGGCCCACAAGGGCAGTAGCTTTCACCCTTTGTTGAGTTACGCTAAGACAGAGAAGCAAGGGAAACTGCATGAGACACCTACAATCTCGGGAGTGAGTTACTCTCGTTGACAGGACTTTCAAGCCTTTGTGGCCACCTGCTCCCAGCGAGCTTGTAGAGGGGCTTCAGGCGCTAATCCGGCTCTATTCAGAGACACCATTTGAGCAAGTGGCGAGGCAGACTTGGGTTTCTGGCACGGAATGCGTTATCTTTGCCGTTTGCGCCTACTGCATAAGACGCCTACAATCTCTGGGGCGAGTGAATCTTCGCCTCTGGTTGCCGAGGTCAGGCTTTCGAGCCTTTGCAGCCACGTGCTCTCTGCGAGCCTGAAGAGGGGCTTCAGGCGCTAACCCGGCTCTGTTCAAAGACACCATTTTTAGCGAGCTGCGAGCCGGGCTTGGGTTACTGGCACGGATTGCATTATCTTTGTCGTTTGCGCCAAAGTCAAACGTGTGGGATATCCACTGCTCTCTCTCGAGAGAGAGAGAGAGAGAAAGGAAGAGAGGGAAACTTTATTAGTTACACCATAGTCCGGTGCCCGATTGGGGCCACCACGGCTCACCCGGTACAGCACGGACATGCTGTACCAGTAGGAGCAGTAGTGTCTCAACGAGTTGAAGTTGTTTGGGAGAGCCAGCCTGCCCAGTCGAGGGTCGAAAAGGGTGAAAAGGAGAGAGGTACGGGAGTGCTGGGCGTGGGGACAACGCCAAAGCATGTTCACATCCGAGTTGTCGCCTTCTATTGCTCTCGACGAGGCGAGGCAGTCTCAACGAGAGACGAGGTCGTGAGACTGTCATATATTTCATAGTGCTATTGCTGCATAACATTGTATCTAAAAAGAGCGAGAAAATGCCATGTCTAAACAGATAACAGCAAATGCAGGGAAAAATAGCTCTGCATGATCCGGCCTAACAGGAAGAAGTGTAATGCTCGGAGAAGGCGGTCTCGTCAGAACAGTTTGTTTAGAACATATAAGAATATGTATAGCTTATAGTGGGACAGTAATTAGAAGTGTTCGTGTTTCTGTATTGAACTAATGACTGGGTGGTAACCAGGCAGGCTGCTTCTCAATTAGTCTCTTGAAAACCTCCCTGGAGCGCTATACTGCGCCTGGACACTGGGGGTTATGATTCATTTCACTATCGGCAACGCAAACAATTCATCGATCGCTTCCCAGGATGGTACTAAACGTTCATCTGGCCTAACAACGAGTTATTTCAAGTTCGTATGTACGCTATGAATCGGACAGTGAACGTAGTTGCCGAGGGCACGGTCCTCACCGAGGCATGGCGAGTTTGCTCACGCGCAAAGCATGACATCGTACTCACTCGTTGGCACTTGCGCCCATCCCTTGCTGCCCGTAGTGCCGCATGTTGAGGTAGGCCAACCTCAAGACCCCAGGGTTGAGGCACAGGGCCTCGAAGTCCGGGTGGCCCGTTACGCAGCCCTGCCGGCCCTGCTGCTTCCGTGCGACGGCCGGGCACTCGCGGCAGCAGATGCACTCGACGACAGTCTCCATCGGCGCGCAGGAACCACATTGACACCTTCGCAGAAAACACGCATCAATTACCCATGAAAGCGGGGTATAATGGAGCGCACCACGTACCAGTCCGTGTTCCCAAGCCGCCCGGTTCCATCGTCGGGTGCGTCTTCCAGCTCTTGTGAACCTTGTGAACTGGCTTCACCGCGGCGCGGCCGTTCGTCGTCATCGTCGTCGCCACAGTCGGTGCCCGCTGCGCTGCGTTCGTCGACGTCGCGCATCGGGGTCGAATCATAAGAAATGGCTCCCATGTCCGCTGTCCGTTCCAGGATTTGAAGCTCCAGCGAAGTCAGGTCCGAAAGGTCCATAGCGCGACGGCGCGACGGTGCTGTAAGACGAACGGCGACTGCCGAGACTGCGGAGCACGAAGTCCGGGCAACCTTGGTCCGAGCTCCTTGACGACGGTCCGCGTGTGTTTGAGAGATTCCTCCGCCGGTCAGCGGTCGGCCGCGTTGGTGACGCGCCGTGACGCCGAAATCCTTCGCTTGCTATTGGCTGACGCGTAAAGAGATGCCCCTCCTGTTTTCCGGGGTCATCTCAGAAAGGGGGGCGTGCCGGGGACTTTGATAGCAATTTTGATAGGGAAATCCGCCGCGCATGACCGTAATGTTATGATTTTTAGGATCCTCAGGGCCCGCAGATTGAGTTACCGCCATAAATAGACCATCGCAGAACGCTCCGGAGGGCCCCTTTAAACGACAATCCGGAAGTTGGCGTAAATTTAAACAAAGACATTGTGGCTTTACTGATCAACTTCCGACATCATCGTATCGCAATGACGGCGGACGTGGAAAAGGCGTTTTTACAGATTGGCATACACGAAGAAAACAGAGATGCGCTCCGCTTGTACTATTGAAATGAGAAGCCGAGCATTTCGCAGCAGTACCCTAAAATGGAAGTATGGAGGATGAGGAGAGTGACGTTTGGCCTGCACCAAACACCTTTCTCCTCGCGGCTACTCTTCGATATCACATGAAAACGGTGGAGGACGAGTTTCCGGAAACAGTTGCCCAATTAAAGAAGAATATTTATGTCGACTACGTGTTGCTTGGAGCAGACACTGCAGAGGAGGCTACAAAAACGTACCGTGAAGCCCGATGTATCTGCTCCAGAGCGGAAATGAACTTGCGAAAATGGGTGTCGAATAATCAGGAAGTGCAAAATGAATTTGCGCATGACGATGAGGGCAATGCCGAGGGGGCCAAAGCCGAAGAGAACGGAGTATCGGGCCTAATATGCACTCTAAAAAAAAGGGAGTAGTACTCCCTCCCTAAAGGGAGGAAATAAGATGTCCCCTATGTTACTCTCTAAAAGGAGGAAATTTGCCACCCTACAAAAGGGAGGAAATTTCCTCCCCTAAGAAGGGAGGAAAGTTGCCACCTATTTTTGCTCATGAAGAAAACGTTCCTCCCCTAAGAAGGGAGGAAAATCGCCACCCTTTTTCGCCCAATGGAGGAAACTTTCTCCCCTCGTGTAATTCATATGGCTTCCACCAGATGGCGCTCACAACAGAAGAAAAAAAATGTTGGCGAAGCGCCAATTTTATTGTCCAGTGTCCCCAACTCTCGAACGCTGAATGGTAAATACACATACAACACTGAACACACAGAGTACACACAGAACGCCGAACCCCCACCCCTCTCTACGTACGCTAAGTTCGCACTCTCTCTATATATCGCAGTATTATTTTTGAATCCGACTTGGCCGGTGACACCCGTCATTTGTCGCATAAACACGGAGAGACGGAATGAATGTTACTCGTGCTTAATACATGTTTTGAATTGTCGCTTGGAGTAGCCCCCATCTCTTAATTCAACACCCTGATCAAAGAAAATGTAGATCATTAGGCTAATTAACTAAAATTTAATAATTATTTTTAATAAGTTCGAAGAATCATGTTGGCAATGCACTGTTGAAATGCAGTACACTACTGCTGAAATTTGCAACCAAGCTATTGCTTGATTGCAGTGTTCAGTGCCAGTGCAATCTATTTTCAGTTTTGGTGGGGTAATAATAATTTTAATTGTTGCACAAGGATTTCAATTAATTTGTCAAACAAAAAATATTACTGGTTTTAACAAGACTCCTTGCAACAGCAGAGAACTTATATTGGGTCATGCTTTGTCACCTGTATTAGAGAAATTTAATATTGTTTTAATTTTCTAACTAGGAGCGTTTTTCCTAAAAGATCGCGTTGCACAAGTCAGAAAGTTAAAAAGCCTGTGGTGAGAGTTTTAGTAGATCGTTCAGTCACTTCTGCAACTCAATAAGCACTCCGTTTTGGGTATGGCCTCCGCTATATATACCGTACGGAGACGCGTTTTCATGTTTTAGAGAACGTGTGCAACCCGTTGCAGAATATAGCGTTACGAGAGCTAACGCAATGCAACTATTTCGGACACTAAAGCTAAAATAAATGTTTGTACAGCAATTGTTAGTTATCTTCTATTCATGTCACTATCTAAATAGAACGTTAATTTATTACCGAGTAAGCTTATGTTCATCCTTGCTTCTTTTAAAAGTACGTCCAGTACATTTCCGACGAGTAGACTTGAAATCCACTATTATTAAAATTAGCGCAAAGACAAGGAAGGAAGACAGTAGGACAGGAAAGAGCGCTACTTACAACTGGTTTTAATAGAGAACGAAGAGGAAGAAGTAGAGTAGTAATGTTTTGATTGAAAAGAAAAGAAAAGAAAAGAAAAAGGAAATTTAAAGGTGAAGAACATGAAGGAAAATGATATAACAAGGTTGAAAAGACATTTTTCGAGGTAATACAATACCTCGAACTCTTTCACTGAGAAATGTGACCGGCGGTGGTTCGAGCACAGAAAACTGCGGCAAGGTCACCGTGAAAAGTGTCTCTCCACCCTTAAGATCACAGATCACAGAAGTATCGGTGTCCTGGAAGAAAACGAAGTCGTGGATGACTGTGTGCAGCTACTGCTGTCGTCGTTACTACGTACACAGATGTACAATCTAAAACAATCAACCTTAACTTTTTACCTAAAAAATGTCTTTTCAACCTTGTTATATCATTTTCCTTCATGTTCTTCACCTTTAAATTTCCTTTTTCTTTTCTTTTCTTTTCTTTTCAATCAAAACATTACTACTCTACTTCTTCCTCTTCGTTCTCTATTAAAACCAGTTGTAAGTAGCGCTCTTTCCTGTCCTGCTGTCTTCCTTCCTTGTCTTTGCGCTAATTTTAATAATAATGTTTAACCAACTAGCCCACCAGATGATACTAATTGAAATCCACGTTGTTAACACCGGGTCGGCTTGGTCGTGTACTACAGCCGCGCTCGTATCACGACACGAGAGGAACCGCGCGATAACGAAATAAGTCGGCCGCATAAAATAAAACAAAAGTGCGACGGGGTTTTTCTTTCACTTCATTTTTTTTGTGTGTGTGACTGCGTTATTTATATGTAGCACACAGTAGCAGGAGATGCCGCACAAACTAAAAAAGCGCCGGTGAACCGTCCGCTGTGGTGAATCATCCGTTCCTTCAAGACCGCGGATCCGACCTCCCTCCCCCACTTCGCCTCGCAACCAGAATGGAATGTCTGTACTACCCTTTCTTCCAGGTGGACTCTTCCCGAATGAATAGTTGACCTTGTTTCCCGGATCTGTTGCTTCGTTCCTTCACCGAATCGTCATTTCAGTGTCATTCCTTGTGCGGGGCTATGGTTTTTGAAAAAAAAAAAAAAAAAAAAAAAAAACGCGTGTTCCCGCAAGCCGGTCGTTGTCCCGATCTTGACGGACTACAGTGTGTGTCGGACGCAGTCGCTCGCCGCAACGCAGTGCTCTTTCTATCGACTGGATATGCTGTTCTGTTTTACACAGAACTGAAATAAACGCCGCACGGATTACCTTTCGCTGTATGGTACGTACGCTTTATTTCAAAAGTATATGTTTCTCGCGAAGGTGACGGGGCTATGAACGTAGAGACGTGTCGACTCGAATTGAGCAGCGATCTTAGCAACTACGTAATCACGCAAAAAAAAGTTCCATGATTATGACGATTTATTTCTTGTGCGCCCTACTTGTTATTAAAGTTAAAGCAACTAGGCAGGCGAGCTTGGTAAGGATAGATAGACATAGTTTCGTGTCTGTCCGCCTTTTGTTCTCGTTCCTTCGCTCCAGAGTTACTATGTCTACTGGTCATGTAGCAAGTAACGCGACGAAAGTGGTCGTACTTGCCATGCCAGTGATAAGTCGCCACCTGTACGTATCGCAGCCGCAAGGTTTTATCCACCATGAACAAGCGCGATTTCGAAGCGAGCACATACGGCGTGATTCTCGCGAGATACACACCGCGCTACGCGCCTCGCTTTTTTTTTTTTTTTTTTTTTAAACTAGTGTACCTCCGATAGCCCCCGCAGCTCCGCTTTTTCTTTCCTAGCATCGCGCATGAGCAGTAGTGGGATTGCTCAAGGTGACGGTGACCAAGCCTTCAAGTTCGTCACCGTCATTGAACATCTTCGCAGCGGCAGCGGCGGTACGACCGCCGCTGCCGCCGCGAACATGGGGGAGGAATTTTCGTCCCTTTTTCAAGCGGCACCAGGTGGCGCTGCCTCTAAATCGGTGAAATGGAGGAACGGGTGCGATTTCCTCCCTTCCGCTGGCGACACGGAGGAACATCGCTCTTTTCCTCCTTTTCTCCTCCCCCTTTTTTTAGAGTGTGGAACAATACATCGGACGAGCTCAGTTTTCTAGTCGAAAAGTGGATGGTTAGGCTCAAAGGAGCAACCCTTGCCAAGCGGCAAGTGCTGCAAATAACAGCAAGACTGTTTGATCCTTTGGGAATGCTTACACCATTTTCAGTAAGAGCTAAGAGAGAATTTCAATAACTTTGGAAGAAAGGCATCACATGGGACGATTCACTGCCAGAGAAGGAAACCAGGGAATGGACGACATGGATAAATGAGCTGGAGGACCTTAAGCAAGTCAGCGTACGCCGATTTCAGATGCAAGTCCATTTGCGTACGGCGCAGCGGCATATATAGTGACCACTTACGAAGATGGAGACAAGGAAGCGCAACTGCTTCTAGCTAGGGGTGTGCGAATATTCGCCAATTTCGAATAATGAATCGAATATTATCCAATTCGATTCGTTAATTGTATCGAATAATAATTTTCAAAAGTTTCGAATACTTTTCGAATAATGTCCGAATAGTCGTTCCGGTGTCGCGCCGCGAAATTCCCTTCACATGCGTCCTACAACGCTCCGGCGCGCCTGCCATACATGCCCGCAAGATGGCAATGCGTACCCGCTTCCCCTAGACAATGATTGTTGTCATCGTCAGCAGCAATATCTCTCTATACGTACGTTGTTGTTGCCTCCATTATAAACCCCTGTGTTAAGTGTAACCGGCATGTAATCGATTTGCCGAGAGATGAGACAGGCGACGTCGACCCGCTTCGCTGTCGCTCGGTCAGTCGCGCGATGAGGCAAGCCGCATGAAAGTGGCGTAAGCAAGCGACCAAGGCGATGAGGATGTTTTCTAGAAATCGAAACACCGAGCGACGTGAGGAGCGACAGTGAGAAATCTCCGTCGCTCGCCGCTGACTCTCGTCGCTATCGCTCGTCTCGTCGCTCGCTAAATCGCTTACATGCGGTTCAGCCTTTAGGGACCGCTTTCGCACGAGACTGTGCGTGCACGCTTTCGGAAAGCGTGTGGTGGAGACGTTTCAGAACTGGTTTCAACGGTACCGCCGCTCTGTATGAGCCAAGTATAAGTGGTAGAAGCGGGAAGTTGTATCAAGAGAACGCGCGCAGTAGAGTCTGGAAGTTTTTCGGCCGCTCCCACGCAAACAATTGAAACAGCTGCTTGTGTCGAGTCTTTCCCAACACTTTCCATGTTTGTTCCACTTGTTCAGTGTGTGAAGATGTTGCATTTTGAGGGCGCAAGTGGAACAAGACAATGCGCTTTCCCAGAATCTTCTCAGATCAGTGAAAACAAGGTTCCTGGACGTAAGCACACAGGCGCATCACGCCCTTGCCACCTTCCTTGATTCTCAATTCAAGGACATCTGCTACAACAAGGAATAAAAAGACAATGTAGAGTTGCTACTAAGTACAATGCTTTAGGATATGCCAGGCTCAAGCGAACTGTGATTTTATGTCCAGCATCAGCGTGAACCGTGATATTATGTTTAGCATTCTAATATTTTAGTAACTTTTACCTCTATTTAATTATATATCGTTGAACTCTGGTCATTATCGTCTAGTCGCGTTTTTGCAATAATTTTAAAAAACATTTTGGAACAATAAAAATAATTTTATAATCTCTTTGCTCTTCTTTAGTAGCTGTCTACTTACTATTCGGAAACTATTCGAAAATTATTCGATTCGTATTCGTATTCGATTTGGTGCCACAATTATTCGATTCGTATTGCTCCGCTGAAAGCAATTTCACTAGCAGGGTTAGAACTTTTAGCCGCTACCATGGCAGCAAGGCTGAATGAGTATGTCACAAACAATTTAGTTCGGAGGATTAGCCAACCTTGCTCTTGGACAGATTCCACTATTGTGCTACACTGGATCAAAGAAATTAAAAGAAGGGAAGCGTTTGTCGAAAACAGGTTGAAGGAAATAATTCAGAGGTCAGAACCAGAAGCGTGGAACTAAGTACGAAGTATAGAAAATCCTGCCGATCTCCTAACGAGAGGAGTAAAGGCTTGCCAACTTGTGACCTCACGTTTATGGTGAAAAGGACCATAATGGCTAGTCGAGAGCCAAACACGACCACCATATGAGTATAAAATAAGAGAAGAAGGAAGTGAACCATTGAAGACAGAACTGTGCTAGGTAAACCTAACACTTACCAACATAATCGACATTTGAAGGTTCAGCTCGTACGTGAGGCTCTTGAGTGACAGCTTGGGTGTTCAGGTACATAAAAAGGACAAGAGGAAGCAATACTACGGGCCCTCTAACAGCTGAAGAACTGGAGGAAGCTGAGCGCTATCTTATCAAACAAGAGCAAAATATATCACTCCTAAACCAGGAAGTCGCAACGAAGGTGAGAGGAGGAAAAGATGGAGAGCTGCTACATGGAGCGAAAGACTTCAGGAGTGAAGATGGGGTGCTCAGGCTAGAAGGTCGTCTTCATGATATCCAGCTTGGTTTCGAAGAACGACATCCAGCGATATTGCCGAAGAACAGTCACTTCACTGAGCTTCTGGTGCGGCATGTGCACCATCTCACCTTGCATGGAGGAGTAAGAGACACGCTGGCGCGCCTGAGGGCGAATTTCTGGGTGTTGCAAGGGCGACAGTTAATTAAAAAGATTTTAAGCAAATGCATTGAGTGCGAAAAATACAAGACAAGAGCACTGGATCAAGAAATGGCTCCCTTACCAGCAGACAGAGTCACGCAGAGCCCTCCATTTAGTGTTGTGGGTATAGACTTCACTGGACCACTTTACGGAAAATCGTCCGGAGGAGTTACGAAGATGTACATCGTAATATTCACTTGCACGGTAACCAGAGCGGTACACCTGGAAGTCGTGACCAGCATATCGACAAGCAGCTTCATGCAAGCGTTTAGAAGATTTGTTGCACGAAGAGGAATGTGCTCTGTGGTGTACAGCGATAACTCTAGAACATTCAAGAGAGCGGACAAGGATATCAGTGAGGTGATAAAAATCATACAGGGCCCCCAGATTAAAGATTTTATAGCGACACACCAGATCAAGTGGAAATACATTGCCGAGCAAGCACCGTGGTGGGGTGAATTCTACGAGCGGATGATAAGGAGCATGAAGGCGTCAATGAGGAAGGTGATTGGACGGAAGTTGCTCAGCAGTGAGGAATTGCTCACACTCACCGCTGAAGTAGAGGGTGCAATGAACAACCGCTCACTGACATACACATAAAACGAAGCTGAGGAACCCATTGCAATCACACCTGCAGATATAGTTGGCGGAAAACAGCGCCTCCCCAGTTCTAGCACAAATTGGGGCGCTGATATTGGAGAGGCCTGGAGAGCCAAACAAAGCTTATCGAAAGACTGGTGGCGCAGATGGCATCAGGAGTACCTGAAGGAAATAAGAGGCGCTCTTCTAAAAATGGACGTTAGGGGCAGCCAGATAAAAAAAGGACAGTTGGTTTTGATAGGAGAAAAGAAGCATCGAGCGTTCTGGAAAATCTGTAAGGTCGAAAAAACGTACCCTGGTCGAGACGGGCTTGTACGCACATGCCTTCTCCGAGGACCGGGAAACACGATTCTTAGAAGGCCGATTCAACTCCTGTACACACTTGAGGATTGCTTTCATTAAACGACATCTGAGAGGGGAAAAGATGTAAAATATCTTTCAAAAGATCAAGGATTACAACGATAAGAAGACGACGTTGGTGTAAAAGAGGAGAGCTGAAAGAAAGAAGAGGTACCGGATCGACGGGTTTTTTTTTTCGCTTGATTTTTGTTACCATCACCCGGCCGACATTAAAAACGGTCCCAATCGCAACGGCTACTTGGCTTCCTTGCCGAAACAGATGCATCTGCTTCGTCTGAGACTCCGCTCGTTCGGGCTTTACATCAGCAAGGAAACAGCATAACCCGGGGTTCCCAATCGGTGCACGGGTTTTCCTCTCCCAACTGGTCTTCCATCTGCTGCATCAAGCAAACGTCTCGAAAGGAGACCTTCCAAAAACTTAGGATCATTAAGAATCTGCTCCCCCGCCTCATGACGTATTTTTTTGGTTCAGGGTATGGGTCCCATCCTTCGTTCATCTTTGTTCAAACCTCTGCTACCAGACTGCTGGAATCTGCACGAATCACCATCGTCACATCAATCAATGCATCTTGCCGCAAGGCTGTCAACGCAGTGTTTGACCCTCCTGTCATACTTTGTGACCCACAACTTTCTTGCAGTACTTGGGAACGGCTCTTTTATGGACCCATTAGGAGCCCAAATTTCCTCCAGATCATTCCACCTCCAGAGACCAATTAACTTCGGTACATCAAGTCGCCTCGCATGTTCCAGAACAGGGGCGGTCAGGGTATTTTAACGCGGCAGTTCGTTCTATCCGCTACCACCCCCCTCCGAAAGCAGGCAAGTTCCCGATTCGGAACGCAGTCGAAGAGTTGCGCCGGGGACAACTTAAATTACTTGAATCAAAAAAGACCGGTGTTTTCGGGGTCTTAAAATAAACAATCTATGGACAAAAGGTCGCGAAAGCATTGGAAAAGAACTTTGACCAACTAAAGGAGAGACCATCAAACTCTGTGCGCGCAAAAGCAAACGAAAACAACTGTGCATCTTAATGATTTTTTTTTCTTCTAAAAAAAACATACGAATGAGGTGAAAAATAATATTTTTTTTTGTATTTTTACAACGAAGACACAAAAAAATGGTGTGGCGCTCAGAAATAGTATCTTGAAGAGGTTTCTGGCAAAAACGTTTAGCCTTATTTCTCTAGAAGCACCTTTCCACGGTGGCTCTCCTTCAGCCCTTCAGGATTTCGAACTCCACAGAACTCCATCTCCCACCTTACCTTCCTACACTCCACCACCCAGCCACACCCCTTGTTTTCGTTAGATATAAAAAAAAACTTTACTACAGTCTTTACCCTCTAAATTTCTTGAATTTCGTATCCAACCCAATTCGTGAACACAGTGCCTTTAAGTGCCAAAGCACCTCAGGGATTTCCGTGAAGAACTTCACAGATCTCCTTGCCTCATACCTTCAGTCCCCACTCGTAGAATACAACGGCAAATATTAAGGCAAAATAAAGGTTTGTGTCGGCTCCTGTCTAGCCCCGGTCCTCATGTACGTATACCGACCAGTAAAGTCCAGACTGGATGTTTTCGCTCCCGGAAGCCGAGTGTATCGATACGTAGATGATTATCTAGTTATTCATCTGACATTCATCTTCTCACGGCCCAGTTGTGAATCATTCAATTCCTGTTCGTCGGGTTTTATGTTTTCGAGCGAAGAGCCAACGGTTGAGGGACTACAGCATCTGGAATTCAGGCTGCATCCTCAACCTCAAGGCCTGTGCTGGAGTTTGTAGCAACAATAAAAAAAAAAACGGTTCTCTCTTTTCGCAGAAACCACTATAAGTCGGTAAAGCTTGGAATTATCCGATCCCCGTAAGCCTCCTCTCGTTCAAAATCATGTCCCCACCTCTCATCAGCAAGCGTCTAACGTCAGCATGACCGACTGCTCCAAGCCGGGCACCCAACGGACCTCCTCCGTACTACCCTTCAGCGTCTCATCATAGCACCCATCCGTCCTTCATCTATAAACAAAGAGCACAGACACACTCGCCCGGCCTGCATTCTATACGTGCATAATACCGCTTACCGCCTAAAAAGTCCCACTGCTCGGTACGACACGATGTTTGTCTTCACATGTAGGATGAAGTTAAAACAAATTGCCAAAGGGTGAATAACGATAGTCGTCCACGAGAATGCAGCATCAGGCACTCTAATAAATATGTAAAATGACAAGAAAGTTCGATATATTCTATGTCGCTGAGCTGTGTCAGCCAATACATCGACCAAATGAACAAAAAGTAAGGGCGTAAACGAGCTGGTGTACATTGCACGTGGTTGAAAAAAACCCGAGAATGCGGGTAAACGACACAACACTAAAAAGTCTCTCTAAAAAGTCTCTGTTGTGTCGTCTACCCGCAGTGTCGGGGTTTTTTCAACCATGTACATCGGCCGGACGACACGATGCTGAATGTTCACCTTAGGGAACACTTTCTAGAAGTCAACAAGGGGTCATCTGACTCTTACCATCCAATTATTGTGCACGCCCGCCCCTGCCTCGATTGCACCCCTAGCTATGAAAACACTAGAGCGCTTGGTTCACACGAGGAAATATATGAGCAAGAAATAATTGAAGCATTTAAGGTTATGAATGCTACAGATAATGTTTGTTTCATTGTCGTTATCCACAAAACACCTAGAATTCCTCGCGCCAGAGTTGTCCTAAGAAAGCCTCCTTCAATTTTCTTCTTTTTTTTCAGGGAGTTTAATTCATCTATCTTTACTTTTATATTTTTCTAGTCTTCTGAGAGAGACTTCTGAGAGAGACTTCTCATTGGCGGGTATTATTTTAATATTGGCGAACCAGTTTTGAATCCGTTCGTGTTGACGATATTTTGTTTCTTCTAAATAGACACCTCGACTAGTGAAACGTTGCGTGTGTGTGCGTTTTATTTTTCTCGACAGTTGGCAGTCAGTCTTTTTTTAACTGTATGGTTCCGAGCAAGCAGTTGAGGGATCATATGTTTAAAACTGAACCGATAGGAGGTGTTGCCATTATTGAATATTGTGAAATTTTCTCAGTGGTGTACTCGCGCCTTAGCTATGAGACTCGCGCCGATTTTAAATACTCCACTCAATACATGGTATTTCAAATACTGTTGGTAGTATTTTTGTATCTTGCTAGTGCATTTAGTCTAGAGTATTTGCTGCTATATCTTAATTACATTTCTCATTATCTTGTACTCAGTATCACAAATACATTTTGCAACCTTGGAAACAAAATTCGCCGGAACAATCTACGGAATAAGGGCTCATCAGATTCCAGGGTAAAGCGGAACCGATTGCAAACTTGGAGCCAAGCGACCGAACAAAGAAACAGGAAACAATGCACAAGCAACCCGCAGTCTCGAAATGCCAGCAAAAGACCAAACGGCTAGCCCCAAGAAGATCCGCCTCTATTTGTCCTCTTGTCCACTTTTCTTTTTTCCTTTCTTTAAGCTGTCTTTGAATGGCACGTCACGCTTGAAGATAGCAAAATGCTGGAGACGTCAAGTGGATTTTACACTCAGACCCCACCTTTTGCCTGGAGTTAGAGTGGTTCCGTCATTGGAGGATTATGACGTCAACGCTGGGTACGATCCCAATGAACCATTTTCAGAAATTGCCGGCTCAGGGGGTTCCAGTATGAAAATACGCTAACACGTTGTCACGCGAGCACCGGCACGCCCTCTGCTAAGAAAGCTAGATCCTGCTGGCTTTATTTGGCTGCAGTGACCGAGAATGTGCTTCCCCAAATCTCGTTGTGAGCCTGTTGTGGCTTAGCTTTTGCTCCAAGCTCGTTTAAAAGCTTTCATTTCCTTCCGAATGCTCGCATTGTTTATCTTCAAAATCCCCGACACCAGTTTTCTGCCAGCTAGGTGGAGTCATTTGCGAATTAGTGGATTTTGCTTCTGGAACCTTGACCATCTTGACCTCAATACTTCAAGAATGGTTTGAACTGGTTCAGAAGGGGACTGTGAAAGGGGGTTTAGAAGCGGTTTTGTGGACACTCTGTTGTGTTTCCAGTGTTTCCCGCTTAACCTTCCTGTTCTATTGTGCTTTTTTGTTTACTGTTTGAAGGTACAGGTGTTCTTTCTCGCTTTAGACTGGAAGGGGGCGAGGGGAGGGGACAAAAAGTACTCGCTCTTGGTTGTTAATCAGCAACTGTCGATGTTTTTCCTGAGCGTGCACTTGTGTCCTTCACTCGCGTACCCATTACAAGTATGGCTGCAACTTCTAGTTCGGCTGTTATGGATGTGCAATGCCGGACTACATTTCAAGCCCCCGGTGTATGGCGGGGCATATTACAAATATATTGCGAAATGCGATACGAGCCGAGCATGCCGTCAAAATATGAAGCACAGAAGGTGCCATGTCTACAATACGTGAATCCCGTTTGTTCCTAATATATTTCAGCACGCATTATGTTGCATATCACAAATTATTTCAAAGTAAACATCTATATTCAGCAGCTAAGGCGTTTCTTGAAGGTCATAAATATGACAGTAAAATGTGCCTTTCAGAGAAGTAATCCCAAATTAAACACCCCTTTCTGACTTTTTATTCTTATTTTACGAGCTTACAAATCTTGCCAAGTATCGTCGAATGTAATTCAATTACTTTTTCAAAGTATTTGTACTCCAATCAACATACTGCGTACTTAAAGTGAGTATTTAGTGTTTTATTTTAACTACTTTTGTTGAACATTTGGCACAACACTGCCACACATGCACGAGTACTTTGCAGCGGCAAGTGAGCGCCTTTTCTCTCCCACTTTTTTATTCTTTAGCCGAAATAAAATGACACAATGTTATTCGTCCGTCCTTCGTCAGTTTTTATGTTTATAAAATATGTGTCTACTTGAAGTTGGTTTTACAAAGCAAAAAAAAAAAAAAAAGTTCTTTCCTTTGAGCGCATTTTCTGGGCAGAGTTGTCGCGGACTCCCAAGACGATCGTATAACTGCGATTGTATTTTGAGCAATGCAAAGTATCCCTGGAAGGATGATCGTTTATTTTATAAATACGATAAAACAGAATTCGATCCAATGAATTTACCCGTATTTTGGCACGAAGAGTACTTTGTAGAAAGGTAAGCAGACGGCTTATCAAATACCAACCAGATGTGTGCCTTTTTTTTTTTTTCTTCTTGCTTGCCTTTATAATGTAGAATCAATGCGCGGATTGAGGGTCGGATGTGGTTCCGAATTTCCCGGACGCGGTTCGAAAGCGGACACAAAGGCTGCTGATGCGGATCGAATTCGAATACTATTATTTAAGAACATTGCGTATGCGGTTCGGATGTGGATCCGATGTCTGCGGATGTGAATCGGATGCGGATGATCAAAGTGTCATCCGCGCAGGGCTCATGAAATCTAATAGGATTAAGATATTTTGTACGTTCTTCGTTTTATTTTCAGGAACATAAAAATAATTTCTTGCGGTGATGAATGTAGCCTGTGACTGTAAAACCGGTTCAGTGTGTATATCATTTTGTCTAGAATAAGAAAGTTTGAAAGTTTGAAGTTTAAGTTTGACTTACAAATCGCTCTTTTTTTCATTGTCCGCGCTGAATCCAGGCTCAGATAGAAAATTATTTTAGGACATTAGCCGAAACCTAAAATGTAACTATCGTTGTGATTTGTATTTGTTCTTCTAATCAGAGCACAGAGTTCCAACTAGAGGGTGAAACGAGGAGACGGCAGGCTCTTTAAATCGACCGGAAAATTCGGTTTCTTAACCTATCGCGCTACGACTTTGTGCAGCGTTGCCCACAGATGGTGCATTTTTTTGTAAAATTTGCAAAGAACGAACTTACCTGAGGAAAAAGTAAGGAAAGAAAAAGGCTTAGCTCCTATGGAAACGCAGCGACGCCACCGGTCTTCAAACAACACGGCGCCGTTTCGCACGGGAGACAAGAGATGGCGCAAGCGGTCGCGACGCCAACTGCCGACAACGAACGAGCAGACGACGCCGAGAGCCGGCCCTTTAGCAGACAATCTTTTCGACTCAAAAGCGGCGCGAGCTTTTCTGATATCAGTTGGCAATGCATTATTTTATCATCCTTACTAGTAAAACACATTGAATGGACACATAATCGATTAAAAAAATGGTTTGTCGGGTTATTTTGACTGTTTTTGGTTTTTTTGTTTTTTTTTTTTTGGGGGGGGGGGAGGGGGGTACTGATGTCGTCTGCTTTGCATTTCGTCTTTACTACCGCGTCTGTCTTTGGTTCTGCGACTGTTATTCGCGCTGTTTTCTTACGTTTGACGTCGGTATGGTGCGTTTAACTCTCAGCGAACGAGCTAAGGTCGTACTTTGGTACGGGGAGTGCCATAGGACGAAAGAAGTCCGCCGACGCTTCCGAACGGAGTTCAGGCGACGGCCTCCGAGCTCGCCTGCCATTACGCGCTGGGTGAGGCGTATGCTCGTTCGTTGGCGGCGTTCGTTGCGCTATCTCTTGTCTCCCGTGCGAAACGGCGCCGTGCTCTTTGAAGACCGGTGGCGTCGCTGCGTTTCCATAGGAGCTAAGCCTTTTTCTTTCTTTATTTTTTCCTCAGGTAAGTTCGTTCTTTGCAAATTTTACAAAAAAAAATGCACCATCTGTGGGCAACGCTACACAAAGTCGTAGCGCGATAGGTTAAGAAACCGAATTTTCCGGTTAATTTAAAGAGCCTCCCGTCTCCTTGTTTCACCCTGTATTGTCGCTTCACTCAACCAAAGCTTTAGAAATGTTCCATTCATATTCTGATATGAGATTATTGTTGAATTCCCTTAGCGTGAATCCTGCGTTTTAATATCATCTGCAATATATTTTGAATGTAGTGTATATATATACATATATATATAGAGAGATATAACTATAACAACGCACTTTGTCCCCACAAATACCCCCAAGTGCAACGACATTTCCTTCTCAAAGTCGGCAGGGATATATTTACATACCTAAGCCCGCGACGTAGACTTTCGTTCCAACGGTTGCTTACAAAGCCATCGAACGCTTCACCAGATCCAGTATCCAAAAGCATATCGAGCGAAGCGACGTAAAATGACAACGTAATGCGAGGCCTAGTGCCTCCACCATGCTGTTCACAAACAAGTGTGGGTACTGCTCCCGCGCAGAAACCAGATTCGCGTGAAGCGTTTGCGCATGCATGCTCCGGGCCGAACAGCAGCGCCACCCCTTTGGCGTGACGTCATAGCCTCCGTTGCCAATGATGCAACAACATTTGGCAACAAGGACGCCGAAAAATGAAGCTCGTCTCTTATGCTGTCGCTCACTTCACACAAACTTCAACTCTCCGACGTGATGTCACTGGGGTGGCGCTGCTGTCGACACGGTGCATTCGCAGACGCTTCATCTCGAGTGAAGTTCTGCACGCGCACAGTGCCCCTCCCCCCCCCCCCTACCCCCCTGTGTAAGCAAACGAGGGGGATGTTTGTACACAGCGAATAGGTGTAAAGGGCGTTTTCACATGACCGTATATCCGTCATTTTGTTGTTAGGTGTCAGCGCAGGGCTGCCAACACGGAAAATCCAAATTTCCATAGCGGACGCCTGAAATTTTCTTATGTATGCCGAACTTTCTCTCGCTTGCTCAAATAATTATATAATACTAAATATTCGTTGTTTCCCCACATCACTTTTATTTTTACTATGAGATATATCTTATATGCGGAGCGCAAGTTCGTCTGCTTCTTGCACAGGAGTTGCGATGATGTCTGAACGCCGAACTCTTATTGGCTGATTGTAAAAACAAAATAGTGGATAGACTTCAAGACATCTAGCATTGACGTTTACCCACTTTACTTTCGACCAAAGCCAATCAGAGCTCGACGTCGTTCTGACGTCACCGCAACCCCTGCGCAAGAAGCAGACGACTTGCTCTCCGCATAGTTTTGACGCCTCGCGTACGCTTCGCAATAAATTAGTTTATCGTGCCAAAACCGTGGCCAATGCGAATCTGGTGAGGGGAAGTGTTACCGGGAGAGTCAACCTGACGAATGAAACCCTATCTTCGGCTTAGATGTTATGCACGTCATAAGCTCATGATACTGCTTTAATAACTTCATTAGCGTTTTTTATAATAGTCAGTCCAAAACAAAAGGTGCCACACAAGCGAGAATTCTCAAACTCGGACACACGGAGCACGACGGGATTTTATGAAATATTATTAGTCATGGTAAGTCTATATCTCCAGACATTGCAGTAGTTCTTCTTTTACACTAGCTTTTTTTTTTTTTTTTTTGAGAAAGAACGGCGGTACTCTCGGAAGTATCGAGTTGGCTGGTATCTTCCTCCGTATAGCTTTTAGGCAGGAATGCCAGGTCTTCGAGAAAAAAAAAAAAAAAAAAAAGAAACAAGCCAAAAAATTGTCAAAGGTAGCCAAAAAAAATAGCCAACTTGAGCCGAGGTTTTTTTTTTTTTTTTTTTTAGTAGCGAATCAGTAGCGAACACGCACAAACCACGCAAAAATGTCGGGTGTTATGTTTGGTATGCACACAAAAGAGAGCAAACTTGCTTTCGCTTTTCTTGCTGCAGTAACAACAATAAAAAAGCAGTATATTACAGCAAGCTGTACATAAAATGTATGAGCAAAAATGAAGTTCAGTAGCTCCGAAAGTTCACGCAGGCACTTTATAGGCAGGCGGCAGGCGCTGAATAGAGCAATGTTCAGAGCTAACGTTTTTGTATTTTGTTTTGTTTTGGGGTAGAGCAGGCTCGTCGACATCACCCTCCCGCTGCTGATCGCTAGGTGTTACTCCATTACAGTGCTTTCTTGTTTCCGCATGATTTAGGAGATTGGCTGAAGTGGATCGTTTTTCTGCACAGGGCGGAACAAACCGCCATCTGCGATTCTTAAACAACTTCCCACCAACTGCAATCTAGCTTCTTTAAAGGGATGCTGAACCGAAAAACAGAATCTAAATTCTTTGTCGTTTTGATATTTACAGCACACGAATGGCTCTTAAATGACGGTACTTAAAACAATAAAGTAGTCTAAATTATATGATTTATGTAAATAAATATTCTAAGGTGCACCTGGTGAGTTTTTTGAAAGCTCGTTTCGTGACGACAACAAACTTGTAGTACGCAGAACGCGGCTATGGTGAGCCAGCTCCGACCTACCTCGTTGGCTTCGGTGTGCGCTCACGCCGCGTGGTGGCGCGACGAAACGGACATGCGACGTGCGAACCCCGTCCCAAAACGATGAGATATATTTTTAAAAGAAATGCAATTTTATCTGATAAATTTGTCGAACAGTGTTCATCATGTCGTTTTTGACACGACACCTATGCGGCGCCGAACGGCCTAGCGAGCGTCGCGAGCAAGCGGCATCTTGGCGGCATCAAACATCAGCGCTGTCGAAGTCTCCGTGGTCGCCGTGGTCGAAGTGTAGCCGGTGTAACCAGTCTAACCATGTGTAGCGGCGGCGCGCTTTTTAGCTCTGCTTCAGACCAAGGCACCGAAGCGACCGAGGTCTGAAGCTCGACGCCTCTTCGGTTCTTCCGACCAGCGCCGATCGCTCCGGCGTTCTCAGTCTGTTGAAGCGGGTGGCGAAAGCGACGCTGCAGCAAGAACAGCACTCATCTGAGTTTGCTAAGCGTCTGGCCAGGTCTGTCGCTGTCGTCGGACGACGCCGACGGGTCACAGGCATACGGCACCACTTTCGGCCTCTTCCTTGGCGGTTCTTCGTTTTCCTCGTCCGACGGCACGCCGCTGCCACTGCTGTCAGACGTCGTCATGGCCAAATTATCAGGACGGGAAAGAAATCGCCGAACTCCGAAAAACCCACAGACCAAAGTCGCCGCCGTCGCTACGACGCAGGTGCAGAAGTGGACTGGGGGTGGCAGGGTGCAGGGTGGCTGGCAGGTAGTGCGCAGCTAACTTGGCTGGATTAGTTGGCAAACTTCCAACGCGACGGGCATCCGTCTACTATTATTCAAAGCGCAACTTTCTTCCACGCTGTGGCGCGTCGGCAGCTCGACTTGTTCACGTCAGTTCCGTTGCGAGTAATCCCAGAGGGCCTCGCGCGCATCGGAGGCTTCTGGCGCTTCTGGCTCAATCAGCGGTCGTCATTCCAAGAAATATAATAATCCGATCTCCATCCCTTTACATGAATAGCATTTTTAGGTATAGTGCGGTCCCGGGAAGCTTGTCCGGGGCTTATTTCGGCAACTTCAGATATCGGTTCAGCATCCCTTTAAAACACTCAAAACGTTCACGCAAAAGTGTCATGGTGTCACAAATCCAGGCTGGGGCTCAACGTTGTAAAGTAGCCAGAAAGTAGCCAAGCAGAAAACCTCAATTTTCAGTAACCATGGACATAAAAAAGTAGCCAATTTGGCGCAAAGCAGCCAAACTAGCAACCCTGTTTTTAGGAGGCGATAAAAACTGATTTTGCCAAAAAATTTGGATGGATGGATAGATGCTATACTTCGTTTCACGTTATGTTGTACCGCAGCGAAGGCTAGAAGCGCGAGCTCATAGCGTTGGCAGCTGCTCTTAAGTCACGAGAGCTTGTTCCGCCGAGATGTGCTCCAGAGCAAGGAGCTCGCGCTTGTAGGCTTTCCTGCGGTACATCATAAGGTGAGTTTTTTTTTTTTTTTTTATAACGGCTGCACGCTTTGCAACGTGTGGTATCTTGCGTCACCCAGCCTAGTACTCCTCAGTGTCGCCAGATGATTACACCACAAACCGCCAAACCTCTGGAGGAAATAACCCAAATGTAGCCAAAGTGGCTGAAATTCAATGTTATCTCGAAAAAAAATCATCACAATTGGCCTATAAAATTCTACATATATACAGTGCCTAAAAGTTCCATCAAACTAGCAAGATCTTCCTCATTCCCACATAAACCTGGATATTGCCTTAATCTGGGAAATTTCCCTCGCGTTGGCAGCCCTGTGCCAGCGTGATGAAACTTGCAAGCTCTCGTGCACTACCAGTTTTAGGGTGTGATGTGAATGTACGGAGTGCTCCCCTTCTGCGCGGGCCAGACTGCTCGTAAGAGCAAAATGATGGACGAAGTGACGTCGGTGAAAACACCCTATAAGAGGCTTTCATTAGCAACTGTGTCGTGCTTTTCCGTTTTTGCAATGTTCTACACTATTATAGTGTGACAACTACGTGATCTTCGCTTCGGCCAATAAACGAAACGCCGGAAATGTGCTTCAGCGTCCACAAAAAACTTACCTTCAGCGGAGTACAGCGCGAGTATCAGAAGGACTTTCATCGGGAAGAAACCTTATCCCTTCGCACAACCGCCTCGGCAGATGGAAGAATAAATGTGCAACCACAGTACAAGCAAGTCTTCGGACTCTTCCACACAGAATATCCAAGACGGCCTGCTCAATGTGCCTCTTGTTTGGAACAGTGCCTCGCCGCCGAAAGGACGTTTTGGTTGCCGCCTATCCACGTCAGGGTCATTGAATCAATTGAAAAGGCCTTTTAAAAGGTTACTGACGTAGTCAGTGAATGTCACTGCGCTACGTAGCCGCAAATGAATTGGTATTTTGGAAACCTCGCCGTCTGTTCAACTCGTTGCGGTGTTTGGTAGGTCATACTATGCTCGCGGATAATCGGTAGCTAAGAACCCATACTAGATACGCCTCCAGTTGGTGGCCTTTTGCCGGGGCTGCGCGTGCTACGATGTGTTATCAAAGGTCGAAAGCTAGCGCTCGAGCATTTACCGGGTTAGCCCTCCCCAGCCTTTGCCCGTGGGTGCGGCACGTGCCCCAAAACCAGACACTGAAGCGCATCCCACAGCAACTCCACCACAGCAGCCGGACTTCAGACTTTGGCGCATTCGCGACTCCAGCGACTTATAGGGAACGCCACCATCGGGCAAATATGGCGATCTAAAAGAAGTCGTGCCGCGCCACATGTGCCATCTCAACGCACAACTCTCGGTTTTTCAGCGGGCAAACATTGGACACGAAATGGTTTGCCACGGTTTTTATTCCACTTGCCAAAACATGCGGCGACGTGTTGGCGTGAGCGAGTTTCAAGATGCTTGACCTTCTTCGAGGAAGCGATGAATGGACATACGGTGCTCAGGAACGTCAATAAACGCACCACGTCTGGTTCACGCGGTAGCGTAGGTTGCGTTCAGAGTGACCTGGGCGATGCGCTGATACGACTATGACAATGGAGTCACCGAGGCAAGCTGTTCCATCGCGCCAATCGCCGACATGCAATCAGGGAAGCGACAAGGGACGAGCGGACATCGCGAAACGATCTGTTTCGTTCGGTTCAGTGTTCTCCCCTCTCGGTGCCGTCTGTTTTGCTGGAGTGGCGAATAGTTGGATTTAAGGAAACACTCTAAAAGAGATCTGAGAGTTCACTCTCGTGCAGAACACGCGGACACAGCCAGTCACAGCAAACGATAGGAGGATCCCAGTCAGCGCTGGCGGTGACGCTTTACATGCAACGGCGTTACCGGTAACGTAGTAACGTACTCGTAACGAGAAGCGTAGTCACGTTACTCGTTACTTCCTTCCCGAAACCTGAAATAAAAGTACACTTAAAGAGATACTGAACCCAAATTTGGATTTCGCAAAATAAGGCCGTAGAAGCGTTGAACGGGGCGCTACGAACTCCAAAACATCAGTCATGCATCGATATCTCAAACGGATGGCCGTACTTTTGGAAAAGAAGGGCGCGATGAAGCGAGGTCTCTGACGTCACTGTCCTCCGGGACAATTTGAGAATGAGGGGAAGCGGCCTCGCTTCTCTCCTCCTCGCTTCGGTTTACCAGCTCGACGGGATGAAGCGAGGAGGAGAGGGAATGGGAATCGTGACGTGCCTTGTCTCGTCGGCCTCGTCGGCCGTGTTCAATCGCAAACTTCTTTTCAAAAAATACGGCGATCCGTTGGAGATATCGCTGTAGGAGTGATGTTTTTGGGTTTTGCAGCGTCCCGCCTATCTATCCAGCCCTGTTTTGTGAGCTCGAAAGTTTAGTTCAGTATCCCTTTAAACTTTTTTTCGTGTTTCTGTGCTTTGTTTTGTCCCAAGTTCAGACGTATTCCACGTTCCGAGCTTATGGGATTAATCAGACAGCATCAAAAGGGCATCATCATTGTGTTCGTCATGTTTATGTACGAGTGCTAGCATCGTTGAACAAATCACAAACAGAAACGACCCAGTGACTCGCGGTTTTGACGCTGCTGGATTGGCTCGTAGTGCTCGTAGTGTCGGCTACTTTTGGACCTAAACGAATTGTATAAGCGCCAAGTCATGGAGTTATGGAGGGACTCATTCCACATACCTTCATAATTCTACCTGTCTTTTCCCCACGCAGAGAGTCCCACTCACTTTAGACAAACCCGAACGCCCACGCCCTTTGTACCAATACCAAAAAACAATCTCGCAAAAAAAAAAAAAAAGAAATTGCTGTGACGGTCACTTTATGAATAAAAAGTAACGCAGTAGTAATATGGGTTACTATTTATCGGTAACGATAACGCGTTTTTTTCTTGTTTTTTTTGTTTTTTTTAGGTAACGTAGGTCGGTAACGCGTTCTTTCTATTTTTCAAATAACAAACGTATGTCGTTCCTTTTTCTTCTTTTAACGCTTACAGCAATGATTCTAGCCCACATGACAAAGCTCGGAATACAGATAGGTAAAAAAATAATTTGCTGTGAAGCATAAATTTCCGTAGAATTACGGCCGCCGCTGAAGAAACGTCCACGGGCTCGCTCCTGGCGCATGATGATGTCGAGAGCGCAAGAAGCGAATGCTCGTGGCTCGGAGTCCGGTAAGCAGGCGAGAGTGCAGTCCCCCGCGCATCTCGGAGGCGCACATGTGGAATAGACCCTTTGCCGAATTACCCAAGCATCAAAGAGAATGCCGGGAACGTAGGTACACGCTGTTAAGAATGGAACCTTCGGCAACCTTTTCCGAGTTTCAACGCTGCGGAAACGAGTCCCGAAACGAGTCCCGACGTGTCAGGACTGCCGGCCACCTGTCGAAGCCTGCCCAAAACGTGTCTCAACGCGTCCGTGACGTCAACGGGACGTGTGTGTGTGTGCGTGTGGGTTCGTGCGCTCCGGAAGGGGAGAGAGGCCTGGCCTAACTGCGGAGAACCTTGGCTATGACTCATTTCTGGCTACGACGCGGCGGACCCAGCTGCAAAGCACGTGGCGGTCGCACCTGCTGCCCTGGCGGAGAGAGAGGGAGAAAACGGACCCCTATATAAGGCGGGGCGTGAGGGCTCCATTTGTTCTCTCGGATTTGACGACTGTATCGCTACCATGTAATTAAACCGTTCGTTACGTTACCAATTCTCCCACCTCCACTGGACCCCTCGGTTCTTCACTTCGGGGAATGGTCGTCGTCAAAGGCCAGGAAGCCTCCGGACGTGCGGCCTAAACCCCGCCTCGAACAACGCGCTGCGCGTGCTGGCGTCTGTACCTGTATACTGTTCGAAGGCGAAAATCTAAAACAAATGGCACTTCGCACGCGTGTTCCACAAACGCTTTATTTTGGTTATTTACTTCGAATATTTTGTATAAGGAAGGCGAGCGCGGGCCGCGCGTGTACCTACGTCAGAGCGATGAGTTAAGGGCTGTTTATACTCCGACGTTGAGCGCACTGAACGCAGCGTAGCGCAGAACGCGCGCCTTTTATTGGCCGGCAACCAGGAACTCGATATCTGCAACCAATAAGTACCTGCGCGCGCTGCGCTACGCGGCGCCCGACGACGTTACGTTGGAGTATAAATGTACCTTTAAGGCCCCTACGCACATTAACGTTTGAGAGCGTTTGAGTGCGTTTGACTGCGTTGCGGCTGCGAGGAACCAGGACATCCATGCTTCTTATGTCGCGTGCCAAGCTATTCCTCTATTTGGATTCTACGCTTCATATGAAGCACAGAAGTGCCGATGACTCGCTTTTGTTTCGCGACGCAACGCAGTCAAACGCACTCAAACGCTGTCAAACGCGAATATGCGTAGGGGCCTTTAAGGGGGATTCAACCGCTATTTATTTGTACCCTTTTTCTCATAGATGGCGCAGAATGTTTCCGGAACAAACGAGTTGCATGTTCGCCGCTGAGCATGCAGGTCGGGCGCTCGAGGTGGGCTCGAGCCACGGGCTGTTCGCCGTTGATCTCGAGCTAGATCTTCGCTCTGCGTCCGCCGCTGCAGGAAGCGGCCAACAGGCGGCGCGAGATACGAGCCAGTACATTACAGTGGCTTGCAAAACGTGGAATAAGCTCTGATTTCCGAATGAATTCGAAGTTCCATCTACGTTCGAAATTATCGAAATCACAAGGTGCGGCGTTGCGGCCGTTTGAACCACCACATTTAACACGCAAACGCTGTTTTGCAAATATATATATATATATATATATATATATATATATATATATATATATATATATATATATATATATATATATATATATATATATATATATATATATATATTTTAGAGCTTAATTTAAAGCTAGAAAACAAAAAAGAAATAAAGTGGCAGTTTTGCACTTCCTATGTCCTATATCGGCCTGCTCTTCGTCTGAATACTGGTTTGCAAACCCGTTCCCTGGTTGTGTGGAGTAAAGCCCATGTATTCTGGGAAAAGTGGCGGCAATCATTTTTGTGGAAACGCTCGAGACACGTGCTGCGCGCCACTTCTGGGAAGAACTAGAGCCGCTAAATGAGCTGCGCTTAGAGTATCGGTACTCTGTTCCCCAACATTGTTATGGGCGCCGACATCTTGGTGCTTGTGCAGAGCAGACGCAACTGCCGATCGTCATGATTCAAAAATGAGACTTCCTCAGCATTAGATTCGGTGTTATGAAGCTCATATGATATTGTTTTTCTCTGTCGCGAACTGATTAAACATTTTTGGAAGACGGAAAAGCGTTTCCTGTGATTTCAGATAAATCTTCAGATGACTGGCAACCATGATTTTAAGCCACAATACAGCACTGTAGACAGGAGCCTGCGGCCCACACCGGTGGTGGAATGGACAAAAAGAAGATTGGACCACTGGTGGAAGAAAAACCAAGAAGAAAATAACACATAAATTTGGGTAGATCCAGTACGCTGGGATCCCCCGATATAAAGGGGTTAGCCGCATATCCAAATCCAAATGAACAAGTGTTGTTACTCTGAAGCGTAGCTTATTTAGTGGCACTATATAGAAGAACATGGCTTCTGAAATCTAGCTCAGTGCTGCGCTGTTCCGCCATGATCTTCCCTAGTGCCACTAAATAAGCAACGCTTCATGGTAACGACACTTGTTCATATTGCGGCTTAAAATCATGGCTGCCAGTTATCTGAAAATTTATATTAAATCACAGGAAACGCTTTTACGTTTTTCACAAATGTTTCAACGCTTCGCGACAGAGCAAAGCAATATTACATGAGCTTCCTAACACCGAATCAAATGCCGAGGAAATCGCACTTTTGAATCATGACGATCGGCAGTTGCGTCTGCTCTGTACAAGCACCAAGATGGCGGCGCCCACAGCAATATTGGGGAACAGAGTGCCGACCCTAAGCATAGCTTATTAAGTGGCGAGGTCCACACTTCTGCCCGTCCAGAGGTGTGGACCTCGTCAAAGAGGTCCACACTTCTGCGCGTTGAGTCAAAAACGACAAGAAGCAACCGTTTCCCACAAGTGAACTGTACCAAGGAGTTCTCTGTCCAAGCAAGTGGCGCGGTTCTACTACTCGTCCACCATCGCGCGCCAAGTGCACAGCAGCTGACAAGATTGGCAACGGGTATGGCAAGAAAGGACACTTTCCGTCTGTCTGCTTGTCAGCGAAAAAGAACAACTCAAATACGCAAAGGCATGTTGCACTCAAGTTATCCTTGTAAATTCCAAAAGTTGAAGGCGCTGCCGCCAAGTGAAGACTACATTCATTCGATAAAATTCACGCTTACAAGTACCACCAACCATTGTTGTGGAAACGCGCAAGACACGTGCGAGCAGCTGGTGCTCCGCTGCCATTCGCATCCAAGGGCAAATTGTTGTTGTGTGTATGTTTATACAGCCGGAAGTAATACCCCTGCCACACGGGCAACTTGAATGCCATTTACAACGAAAGACACTCGTGTGATCGACGAATCGGCTCGCGATCTGTCGCGCGTGGAACGCTCCACGCTCGGAGTGTCGCGCGCTGATTGGCCGATCGTTCAAATGTCATTCGTTCTAAATGGCATTCGAGTTGCCCGTGTGGCACGGGTATTATTCTGCCTCGGTGGGCGTCTGGGGGGCTATGTTGCACGTTTTGGACTCCCAGGAGACTAGGGAGAAGGAAGTGACGACAACAACGCTCTTTGGATGTTGATTGGTGGAGTCGCTGATGACGGTATCTGTCATCAGCGACTCCACCAATCAACATCCAAAGAGCGTTGTTGGCGTCACTTCCTTCTCCCTAGTCTCCTGGGAGTCCAAAACGTGCAACATAGCCCCCCAGGTGTCTCAGCTGTAGATGAGCAATTTAGCCAGTGCGGTACAACCGCTAGCCTGGGGTCTTTAACGTGCACCACGCAGTAGTGATACACGACCACACGCCGGTACGATGCTCATCCAAATGAAACGGGCAGGGGTGGGGATTGAACCCAGGATCCCTGGGCTCAATCCCCACCAGCGCAAGCTTTCGCTCCACGTGCTCCAAGCTGGTGTGCGCTAGCCCACTCGGCCACCGATCCCCCAAGGGCCGCTCATTTCTGTACTACGCCGACAACTGCTTCCAAGGGACGCTCGGGACACGGGCTTCGTGCATTGGCGCATTTGACGCCACTTGCAAGACAAACGCAAACACATCGAAGTGCTTTAGTCCAAATCACGTGGTCGAGACAGATAAAGAGGGAATCGGTGGCCAAAAGCAATAAGGAAAAAAAAAGGGATCGGTGGCCGAGTGGGCTTGAGCACACCAGCTCGGAGCAGGTGGAGCGAAAGCTCCACCTGCTCCTGGTGTGGATCCTGGTGTCAATCTCCAACCCTGAATGAGCATTGTACCGGCATGCGGTCGTGTATCACTATTGCGTGATGCACGTTAAAGACCGCAGACTACCGGTTGTACTGCACTGGCTAAATTGCTCACCTAGAGCAGGGAGCCAAGTCGCCCGTTGAGGCAGACTATGTTCTAGGCCGTATAAACATACACACACCACAATTTGTTTCCAGACAGGTAAGTAGCACCGCTTCATTCCACCGTGACATAGTGAACTCCCGAGGTTACTTATGAAGACACTAAAGTTATTTAGAGGTTCATTTGATTTTGCCTAAAATTACAAAAGTAAAGAAAAAAAAAACCAAAAAACGTACGCCTCACCTTAGGTAGAAACGTATGTTCTACCTATTGATGGGCCGTTTGGTTTTCTTAGTAATTCGCGAAACGGGAAGTGTTAAATTTACAAAACAAATTGTTTCGGGCGCCAAAATGCTAACGTCAAAATTCAATTTGCATCTCAGAGTAAGCACCTGTTTGTTGGTGAAAAAAATATATTGTAATTGTTCAAAATAGTAGAAATCATGCTTCTTTTTTTTGTTTTTTCATATCCACTAGCCACCAAACAAGGTCGACAAAAAATGAAAATATCTCAAATAATGTTTCACAAAATAAATGTTGTTCGAAATAAGTATTTTAGCCTTCTTTGCAACTCACTCAACTATTTTTTATTCTTTTTTTTTATTTTCAAATACATATTAGTAGGTTGCCTTCATGTGCGCTTTGCTTAGGGTGTAGACATCTGACCATTTTGTCCCACACTTTAATATTTTTTTTTTTGTTCAGAAGCATGTGAAAGAGCGTGTCCCGGCACGCGTTTGTTGCGCTGACTATGCTATGGCGACATTTTGTTTTCGTCGATTTATTTGTATTTTACCCGTGACAGCGTGCTGTCGGCATCGGGTACTACAAAGGGTGGCATCACCCTAAGCAGAAGGACATTGAGGCACCCTACATATTAGGGTATCTCTGTTCAACCCTGCACGATCTCAGGGAGCTTACGAGCCACGCTTGTAGCGTATGCAAGCGTTTGACCACGAGCGCTAACATAGCACACACAAAAAATAGGATCAACAAAAGTATCGCCTTCAGAGCCTTATCAAGCCTTTCGCTAGGAGTCTGACCTGATGACTAGTTACACTTTTTTGCAACGTTCAAAAAGTGCCGACCAACGAGCCATCAATTGTAATTCTGTTTTGTCTATGTTTATACAGCGGGAAGTTAGTCAGCTCTGAGGGCATCTAGTGTCTTCGTTGGAGATGAAAGACAGTGCAGCATAGGGAGTATTCACTGGCGGCCATATCTGTGTGCGCGGCTGCTGAGCGCGTGCTGACTGCGAGCTTCCGCAGTCCTTTTGGAGCGTGCATTCAGCACCATCAAGGTTGCCGGTCTTTGCAGGCTATTAATGTGAGCTCGTTCTGGGCATGCGCTCTAAACATCGCCCTCAAATATGGCGTCCAGTGAATACCTCCTATACCGCTGCTTGTCTGACGACTTTAACGTGTATCACGCAATAGTGATACATGACAGCACGCCGGTACGATGCTCATCCAGATTGAAACGGGCAGAGGCGGTGGATTGAATCCACGATCAGTGAGCTTTACAGCCTGAGCTTTCGCTACACGTGCTCCACGTGCTACCAGTCCACGAGCAACGAGACATCGTGGTCGAATTCGAGCTCGAGAGAAAAACAACAACAGCAGCAAGAAAATCTCCGGTTTGAGGCATCTAGTACTAGTGTCGCCATCTCCTTTAACAAGTTGGAAATAAAATTAACAGGGTGATTTTATTTACACAAATACAACAATATTTTTCTTACTCGTCATGGTCTTAAAATTGAGATTAGAGTCACCCCTAGTACGTACGGCCAAGCCTTTTGTCACGTTTGTCTTCTAAATAATTGTATTTTCAAAAATGCCTTAAAATGCGCTAAAAACAGTCAAAACGGTAGTATTTCTGGATTTTATTAAAAATCTCCAGCGCTCTAAAAGAAAAATCCAAGGGCCGTACAACCTTCATTACGTTATCATAAGTAACCCTCAAAAGAATGAATAATTTCGTGCATTCCTGAAACTCAGGTTTTTGTAGCGAAATGTGCCCATTGAGTGACGAGCGGTTGAATCCCCCTTAAGATCGTGGAATCCATAGAGTTATTATAATGTACGCTAGAGGTTCAACTAGCGCTAGTGTCTATGCGACCTCCGGGACGCAAATTGAAGCAGACAGCAACCAGTCGACTTTTGCGGTGCATTTGTGCATTCCTATGGGAAAACGCGCGTGAATTTTGTCTCTTCGCTGGAAAATAACATGAATAACTTTGGTTATTTCAGTTGTACTGGATAGTATGTACCTTTATTAATATTGTGAAAGTGTAATTGCTTTAGTTACAGCATTTTTATTTACCAGTGAGCGATGTTAAACTTCGCTATATTTCAGGTTCAAACCTCTGTTCCCTGGCAGGTATGTAAAAACGAGCGACGATTCTAAGCAAAATAACGATCGAAAGGAATGTAAGGTGTGTTCAAGGTAGGCTAGCATTCCGGTGGCGCTTATATATTGCAATATGCGCGTCTTGTCACTATATGAAAATGGCTCCTTCGTGCATCTTTACGATCGGTTAAAAAAACATTCGAACGTAAAAGAATAAAGTGCGTGGGCTACGAAAGGTGTGTCGTTTTATTATTTCCTATGTCGGGCAGTTTTTATCGGACACCAGTTCTCTAGCTTCCTCCCTATTTTTCAAAGATTTGGAGAGTGCGGGTTATGACTTGAGCCCAGAATGATGACTTGGACCCAGACATTGAACCCCACCCCTGCCCGTTTCGACACCTCCTAATTACAACGTGGTACGATGAGATAGATAATCTAGAGGACAGTGGTGTTGCGCTTTTTTTTTAATTTGTTATTAGCTTTTCTGTTCTCTTCAGTTTACCTAACACAGACTCTTTATGGTGTAAGGTGCGGCTTGATAAGTTCGTTCTTGTTATCGGCGCGGTTTATCGGGCTCCTGGTTCGAGCCTGCAAGCCATCTTTGACATATATGACTACATTCAGCAAATACAATCTGGCAAATTTCAAGCTTGTCTTGTTGGGCGATTTTAATGCACCCGATATAAACTGGGAAACGCTAGCGGTTGGCTGTCGCGATAGGGCCATTTGTGATGCTCTAGTAGATATGGCTGAGTCATTCGACTTAGATCATGTTGTCAAAACGTGCACCAGAGATAATTCTGTTCTTGATCTTATTTTTCTAACCCATAGTATCCCGAACCTAGGTTATGACTGCGAGATGGTCGAGGGAATTTCTGATCACAAAGCTGTTCTTGTTAGCCTCAACATTCGTATCAAGCGTTCGAACCCTGAATTTGTCACGTTCCTTGATTTCAACAGAGCTGACGATGTATCAATAATTGATGAACTTATTTTTTATTTTGATGATTTTTGCGCAATACGTCTAAACGCTGATGTCAATACGTTGCTTAGATATTTCAACTCGCTTATAAATAAATGCATCAACAAATTTGTACCTGTTACTAGAAAGAAAAAGAACCCTGCGCACCCTTGGATTACGAGAGAGGTGCTGCAGTTGATGCGGCAAACGAAGAGGAGACGTCGTTCAACGAAACATAACACAGAATCAGTTGTTCATATCTCGTTTGAATATCTGAAAACAACCTTGAAAGAAAAGAAGTTAACAGCTAAAACTAAATATTTTAATGTAACTTTGTCTGAATTTATGAAATCAAATCCTGCCAAATTTTGGAGATCTATTATTCCAAAATGTAACATATCACAGAGTTTTACTATTAAAGGTGAATCTGTAAGTGAGCCAACAAAGTTAGCGAACTGTTTTAAGAATTATTTTAAATCTGTATTCAATCGTGATAACGGCAATAATTTTGATTTTTTCTTTGAAGGTATATACCCAGCTTTATCTGATTTAGAGATTAGTGTTTCTGGTGTCCTCAATCTACTAATGAAACTTGACTGTAAGAAAAGCCCTGGCCCTGATGCAATTCCAAATTCTTTTCTTCGCCGATATTCACTTTGGACTTCCAAATACCTATCTGTCATTTTCGAAAAATCTATTTCTACTGCAACAGTACCTCGGTCATGGAAGTCGGCTAAAATCATCCCCTTGTTCAAGTCAGGCAACAAACAGGTGGTTACAAACTACAGACCCATTTCGCTCACATCGTCTTCATGCAAACTTTTGCAACATATTGTCAATAAGCAGATATCTGAGTACCTCGAGACTAATTGTATTCTTTGCCCGCAACAGCATGGTTTTCGTCGTGGCTACTCCACCTCAACCCAACTTCTTGAATTCACTCACGACATAGCTTTAGCTTTAGAGAAAAGAGGACACCTTGATGCCATCTTTGTAGATTATTCTAAGGCTTTCGATAAAGAGCCACATCATAAGCTTCTTCAGAAACTACAAGCGATATTAAATAATACGTCATTAGTTAATTGGATCGAAGTTTATCGAAAAAATCGATCACGGTTTGTCTCCTATAGAGATGTTCATTCTAGCAATGTCTCAGTTAGTTCCGGTGTCCCACAGGAATCGGTTTTGGGACCTATTTTGTTTTTACTTTTTATTAACGACGTCGCAAATGGTCTTCCAGTTAAAATTCCCCTCTATGCAGATGATTGCGTTTTGTACAACGAAATCAATTCGGTAGATGACCATTCCTTGCTAAATGACTTTTTTCAACAGTTTTTTAATTGGAGTAAGAAGTAGCAGATGGAAAATAATTTTGAGAAATCTGTCATTATGTCATTTACTAATAACAAGGAACCGTCTGTTTTTAGGTATGGTACTGGTAATATAAATCTGCGTCAAGTTTATGAATTTATTCATTTATTTATTTATTTATTTATTCATGATACCTCGAAGGTCCATTACTGGACATTACACAAGGGAGGGATTTGGTCAAGGGTCAGTATAGTCAACACTTAAAGAGAAAAAAAAAAGAACAGTACAAACAGGATAGCAATATCACAACTGAAAAAAACACCAACAAAATTATGCATTATACAAATTGTAGGGTCCAAGCACATATAACACTTCATTATGTCGGCAAGAACATCACTGTAAAGGAAAACTAAATAGTAGTTAAAAAATCTAAGACAGCTACTCGGAATGCTGTAGGGTCGGAAAGTGCGGTTATGTGATCGGGAAGAGAATTCCAGTGCATGATTGCGCGTGGTAGTGAGGAGTTATTAAAGGCAGATGTATGACCAAAAATGCGCTTATAACTTCGGCTGTTAGTTAAACGACGAGATGTTCGGTTAGGAGGCTCAAGCAGGGGGGCGATAACGTTAGGGTTAGAGTAGCGTGATTTCTGAATGATGCTTAAAAGCATCATTCAGACATTATTTAAGTATTTAGTTATTTTTTTCACGCCTAGTCTCAAATGGGATAATCACATCAGTTATATTTGTTCTTGTGCTCTGCAAAGGCCAGGATATGTCAAAAGAACCTTAAAATCTTTAACTAGGGAAGTTAAAGATTTTAACTTCCCTAGTTAAAACAGGGGTGCTGGGGGTGCTGGGACTCGTCAAGCTGCAGACCTGCAGCTTTTTTCCCAGCGCCCCTGTCACAAATGTACTGTTTGTGGCAAAAATAAACGAATTTGAATTTGAATTTGAAAATAACGGCGTATAAGACCCTGATTAGAGCTATCTTAGAGTATGGTTGTGTGGTGTGGGATCCGTATCTAAAGGGTGATATTAAGCAGATTGACGCAATACAATCAAAGGCAGCTAGATTTATTTGTAATAGATATGACCGCAATGTTTCTCCTGCGTCTACCATGGCTGACATAGTACTTACGCCTATTGATTCTAGACGCGCTGTAGAACGGCTCAAGCTCCTACACAAAATAGTGAATAATCACTGTGCACTTAATCGGGAAAAATATGTTAGTTTTGTTACTGAATCACGCACTCGAAGCTTCCATCCTTTAAATCTTGTACCGTACAGAGCCCACCTTAACTGTTTTAAATATTATTTTTTTCATCGAACGATAGAAAACTGGAATAACAAAAATGGATCAGTTCAGTTATCTCGATTTTGATAGGTTTGTATTAGAAATACAGTAGGTGTTCTGGTATGATGCCTGGAGTCTGCTATTGAAGTGTATGTGATTGTTTTTTTACTCTTTTCTTGTTTTCTTCTTTTTTAAACTATATTGCGTTTTTCACGGCTTTTTAAGTTTTGTTCCGTAGGGTGTGTACATCTTTAATCGCTGGCCTTTTTGAATGTATATGTATGTTTTCTTTCCACTCCTGCAATGACCTCATTGAGGTCGCCGTATTTTGAAATAAATAAATAAATAAAGATGAGCATCGTTCCGGCGTGCGGTCGTGTATCACTACTGCGTGAGCACGTTAAAGACGTCAGGTTAGCAGTCGTATTGCACTGGCAAAATTGCAATCTACAGTGTAACCCAGTGTCGCTCCATCCTGGCAGACCGACTTTACGCTGTATATAAACTAAACGTCCAATTTGACTTTTGACTAGCGCACACCAGCTCGGAGCACGTGAAGCGAAAGCTCGCGCTGCAGAACCCAGGGATCCTAAATTCAATCCCCACCCTTGCCAGTTTCGATCTGGATGAGCATCGTACCGGCGTGCGGTCGTGTATCACTACTGCGTGGTGCACGTTAAAGACCCCAGGCTAGCGGTTGTACTGCACTGGCTAAATTGCTCATCTACAGCGAGTGACTCGTCGCAACTTTGAAATAGCTGACCAACTACACGCTGTGTCCACACAACCCCAATTATTATTACTAGCGCAAACTCATGTGCGTCTTGCTGCCTAGACGTCACCTCTGCCATGAAGCCTGGAGCTCGGCTGTCTGGTGTAGGACGTTGACGGGGGTTTTGCTCCCATGGTTTGCGGAGCTGGCGCCCATAGCGCAGAAAAGCTGGCGTGTACCCTGTGGTTACACCTTCGCAAGTTCTCATCGCGAGTGAAACGTCAAGGATACGTTGTCCCCAGTCACGATTGTTATTGCAGTATGCCACGAGGCACTGCTTTACTGTTGCGTTATGCCGCTCTACCGTCTGCCCTGCAGGACGGTGCCGTACCGTGTGGCGGTCTTTGATGCGGAGGAGCCTCATGACCTCCCTCCACAGATGGGAAACGAAGGCGCTTCCATTGTGACTGGATATGCATTTTGGCAAGCCATGCCCGACAAAACACCTCGACCATTTTTTTCCAGGATGGGCTTAAAGGGGCCCTGCAATCCTATCTAAGCGTCTACCCTTTTTGCGGTTTCCACGTTTCTTGTGGTTCGGGCAACCAAGCGGGCACGGAGTGAGTAACTAAATAGCAGTGCGTCATATCTTAACCGGACGACGCGGAAACCCCCTCCTCCTACGGGGGCGCCCCGTGGTGTCGAACGCGCGCGGCATGTGACGAAATCGTGACTTTGTTGGTCCTGGTCAGCCAAGAAGAGAGAGGCTGCCCCGTTCCCGGGCAGCTCTCCCCTCAGCCTCACCTCCTTTCCCGTCTTGCCCTCCCTCCCCACATTCCTCAGTCACCGCGGTCAGCGGGCGCGGAAAAAGGGGGGACAGAGGACCAAAAACGTCATGACGGAGGGTATCTTTTGCTGGTTTTTGTAATTTTATTATGCCTATAACTTCTAAAATAAAGTTGTTGTTGCTGTTGAAAACTTTAAAATAAAGCGAATTTCGGGAAAAGGTTCACTAAGTTACTGCGTTCAGTGAGCTTAGGTTCGGTGCAAATTAAATAACAGCAAAACGTCGTTGCAAGGCCCCTTTAATAGTCGGAGCTCGAAGTGGAAAAAGCTCAAGAAACTTCGTGAACCTGTTGATTACCACTAGGAGATGTCTGTGATGGTGTTTTGATTTAGGGCTTCTATGGCCCAATAAGGTCTACGCTCAGCTCTGCCATAGGCTCCTCCGCCCAGGTACTGTCCATTAGTTCTCCCGGTTTTTGACGGCAAGGCTTCAGGGTCTGACACAACGGCCAGGATCGCACTTACCTTGAAACGTCAGACCTCATACCCGTCCAGAAATACCTCTCAGCGACCCGCTTCAGAGTCTTGAAGTACCCCAAGTGTCCACTTAAAGGATTATCGTGCAACAACTGCAGCACCGTCTGGCGTATCTGTTTTCGAACACAGATGAGTTTTTTTTTTCCCCTGAAACTTTAAGTAGCTGTCCGTCATGACGATTTCACTGTACTCATAAACATGTTGTATTCGACGTGCCTCTGTTTCGTCGGTCGGTAAGGTTAGGTCTTGGAGGTAGCGAATTACCTCGGCGATTTGCAGGATCGTTCTGCCGTTCATCGGCTAGCCTGAAATGCATTTAAAATGGGTGAAATGTCCGTCTCCTCCTCTATGGCATTTTCCTCGAACTTGAGTCGGTGCTCTGCTCCACCGTCTCTATGGGGAACCATTCAACGGTTTCGGTGTCCAGATCTTCCGTCCGCGGTACTTTAACTGGAGCGGGGAACCTGCTCAAAGCATCAGCTGGGATGTTTACTGCTCCGTGACGGTGTCTGATGAGGCAATCGAAATCTTACAAGCGTAGCACCCATCGACGTACACCACTTGAAATCTGTTTCATGGTGAACATTCACTTGAGCGAAGCGTGGTCGGTGTGTATCTCAAACTTGGTATGTTCCAAATACGGCCTGAACTTGTCATTTGCCCAGACTAAGGCCAAGCCCTCCCATTCTTGCACGGTGCATAGTTCCTTTCAGCTTCGTTCAGGGATCGACTAATAAACGACACTGGCCGCAGTTGTCCCTCCGTGTCCTGCAGGAGGACTGCTGCAGCAATCTAAAAAGATCCCGTGCGTCTACTTTCTCGGAGAGCCAATCAATGAAACTTACGGAGGCAGCTCAGCGAATGACGATGCCGAAACATATGTTTAGACCAAAAAACGCAATCTGAGTTGTAACATTAAGCAATGCAAGTGCGACGTTTTGCATTGCCTGATGTCCCAACTCAGACTGCGTTTTTTAGTCTAAACATACGTTTAGGCATCGTCATTCGCTGAGCTGGCCTTCATAAGTTGCGGTGATTGACTCTCCGAGTGTTGTGCGGGAGAGGAGACGCACGGGCTTTTTGTAGAGTGTGCGATGCCGGTACCGCTGGCATCGATCTCCACCACGAACGGTCAGTTGAGATCAGGGAGAGCCACCGCCACCTCGTCTGCCAGCATGGTTTTGAGCTTCTGAAAAGTCATTTCTTGCTGGTTGCTCCAACGCCAGGGTACATTCCTCTGTAGAAGAATGATTAGAAAGTTAGGAAGTCGTGCACAGCTGCAACTTTATCCGGATCAGGCCTGCACTCTCCCGGTAAATTTATGTGCCCTAGAAACTTGAGCGACCACCTGCAGGCTTGCGTCTTTGTTGGATTGATGGTAATTGTTCACCATGGGCGATCCTGGAGAAGACCACTTCAATATGCCGCAAATGATCTTCAAATGAACTGGAGTATATCAGGACATCATCGAAGAAGGCCATACAAAATTGATGCTTGATTCCCACAAGTACATTGTCCATGAGAGCTTGAATTTCGGCTGTTCCGCCGGCCACGCCAAAGGTTTTTTTTTTTTTTTTAATTCAAATGTACCCTGGTTGCATATAAATGCAGTCTTGGAGATATCCTCATGGCGGACAGGAATCTGGAGGAAGCCTTGGGACAGGTCGAAGCCTGTGAACCGCTGAGCTCTGCACAACTCTGCCAGTACACGGTCTGTCCTTGGCATTGGGTAGACCGGAACTTGGGTTTTAGCATTGAGTGGCCGGTAATCCACAGCTAGTCTGTACCCTTCGGACTTCTTCGCAACCAGGACTGGGGCACCGGACCACTGGCTCGAGCTTGGTTGTCACTAATCCTGCTGCAGCAGGTCCGCGATGCAGAAATCCATAATATGCCTTTTGTGGGCATTGACAGGGCGAAGCCTGCAGCGAATTCGCGCGGAATCTCCAGTGTTGATGGCGTGCTCCATCAGTCCCGTGCAACCAGGACGTTTGTCAAATAATGGGTCGAACTTTGCCAGCATGGCTAAAACATCCAGGTGCTTTGCATTATCAAACTGAGAATTGTCGTCTTGCAGCAGATGTCGACCATCTGTAGGCATCTTGTTGTTATGATAGACCTGAGGCCGGTCATTTTCTCGTAGGGACTAATCATCCGCAGGCTGTACTCTCTGCACACCAGGGCCTTCACTTGACTGGCCGAACAAATGCCCGAAGCTGTACACCTATTCGTTAGTGGGCGGACTGGACTCTTCTCTTTTCATTTCACCCTTGGAAAACGGGACAAGCATCTGTTGTTCAAACCCGATCGCCCAAGCACTCGAAAAAATATGTATGGAGATGCCAGAGCATTAAAGGGGCAGTGGAACGATATTCTATTGGAATGTTTTTCACTTTACACGACCTTACTGGCACTAGTGGGATTCAATGATACTCGCACGCAACGTCACTGGCCAAGAAACTCCTTTGTTGCTGTGTAGTTTCAGCGACAGAAGTGATCGTTTTCAGTTAATCTCTCCTTTGCAAAACTTGATGACGCAACTGGGGGTCGCAGTACACCCCAATGACGATATTTGAATGCGGTTCATATGTATTAGACCCGAGCATTGCGTGCGCACTCGATTTGGGCTCGTTATAATTACTAACTCGAGAAGCATTCGGGTAGTGGCCCGCGTCCAATCGCTGCAACGACGACAATAGCCGAGCCATAACAATGTCTGTAACTCAGCGCGTGTCCAGTGCCTTGCCAACCCCAGCGCGTGGCTATGATCAACATTGGCGGCATATAATCGGCTCCAGATTGCATGGCCACTTGTTCTGGCTGCGAGTTGAGGGGATAAACGCTGCTTGTTTTTCTTTAATTTTTTTCTGGGACTTCTATTGCGTGGGGTGAAAAATGAACGCGTGTTTCATAGGTCATTAACGTCAGGGATTCGTTCTAAGTGGTATTTGCGCAAAGTGCAAAAATTGTTGCATCGCCCTTTAAGAAAGTCTCTGCCTAGCACAATGTCCCTGCAAAGGCCTCGCATGCAGAGGAATCGCTGCTTGCGTGATCACCCCTGCCCAATGAACTCGGCATCGTACAGAGCTTGCTAGCTGAAACCAACCGGGTGCAAGGCGAAGGCACTGCTGCTATTTTCAAACAGTCGTTCCTCCAGCCACTGCTGTTTTAATCGCAGCATTTCCCGCTATATTGACGCTTGACCCTGTGTCTAGGAGTAGGCGAAAGGTTATGTCCCCTATGCGAAGCTCCAAAGTGACTCTTTTCCGCCGGCTGCTGCAGCAACCTTCAGTTACATGTAGACGCCTGCCGGTACTACTGCCTCTCGTCTCCCGGACAACTTGCTTGTATGTGCCCGGGCTCGTTGCAGCGAAAACAGCGAGGTCGGCCCCTGCCCCAGCCCCGGCGTGCGCCCTTGGAACACTGGCGTGACATGTGCCGCACGCCCTCGCACCAATGACACAGAAGCTGGCGATCATAGCTGTCTTCTTGGGACACTGGCTGCTGTCCGATTGGGCTGCCGAAACCCACGTGGAACGACGCTACGCTGTGCGTTGCGACAGCACCGAGTTGGTCCTTGTAGTACGAAGCAGGCACGTAGCCAGGATTTTGTTTCGTCGGGAAGGGGGGGGGGGGGGGGGGGGGGGGCATCTAATGCTTTATAAGGTGGAGGGGGAGAGGAGGCCCCAGCATAATTTCGGGGGAGGAGGGGGGGGGGGGCCCATGGGCCCCCCCCTGGATATGTGCCTGGTACGAAGGTTGCTGGGCCGCCAGATGCAGGCGCCAGGGGTACGCGTTTGGGGCAGCGAGGGCGGGCGTGGTCCAGGCTTCTATACTCTGATCCGTCACCGGAACTGGATGAGTCTCTGGCATCGCCGTTCGAGTTTGGAACACCAAATTCCAGGCAACTTGGTTTGAAAGTTGGGGAGGAGGTCCGTAATGGAGACGTCGCCACACGCGCGCCATAAATCCATCGGCAGCGTCGGCGAGTTCCTTGAGCGTGGCGAAGGTCTTTTTTTCAACGAGATCCCGGAACTGCGGGTGCCATCTGTCGAAGTACCCTCTCCATCTTCTGCGCATCTGTCGCAGACTCCTGTCGTAGTAACTGCTGATGACATATATGAACCGCTTCAGGTTTTCCTCGGGGTGTTGAGTTCGTTTCTGTAGCTCCTCTTTCAGACGCTTCTTCTTGTCCACTGGCTCAAACTGACTCTGGAACGCGGTGACGTAGCTGCCCCAGCTCGCAAACTCCCCCGCGAAGCGAAACCATAGCTTGGCACTTCCGTTGAGAACTGCGGGAACGACCCGGCTGATGCTATCCTCTGGCTTGACACCGTGTATTAGGCAGTAACTGTCCAGCTTTTAATTCCAAATGCCTTGTCAAAACGCCAGAACGTTTTGTGCGCCCTCGAGCAAAGCAGGTTCCGCTCGCGGTATGCCGATCGCTGCCTTCCCTTGGGAAGTTTATTCGGGAATAAGCCTGCAAGCAGATATCGCCCCCCGTTTGTTGGTAAAATACACAATTTAGGGAAGCTCGCGCCATTCCCCAACTGGCGACGCTTCTGCTTAGCAATTATCCGGGCCCTTTGTGTGACAATGCGCAAAAACTTGGACACTTCGGGTGTTTCGGAAAAATGTTCTTTGAAAGGAATGACCGAGAATAGGTCAGCTATACTCGGCGACAACTTTTCTTGGCGATGCAGTGAAGGGTACAGGCACACGTTTCCTCTCCTCTTTTGAGCACTAAATAAAGCTGTGCGCGGGCTCTCCTCCTCTCCACTGCATTGCCAAGAAACGTTATCGCCGAGTATAGTGCTCTCGGGAGAATAGAATTAGATTGCGTCCGAGGCGGAAGGAAAACGTTTCACGTGATGACTCCTTGTAAGAACGAGCTGCCGACGCCCGACTTAACAAATTGACACGGACTACAACTTCTACATCAGGAAGACGGAAACATATCACCCTTTTAGGAAGAATCTTCACCGTTGAATAAACAGGGAAACCGGTGAGTCGACTGTCTTTCTGAGTCACACCTAAAGAAGCTATTCATCATGTTTAACACTTATGTCGTGTGCGCCAGCAAAACCACTGTTCAGCATGGTTCACTTTGAGGCACATAAGGTTTTTTCGGTGCAAACAGGAAGATCTGAGTTTTGGTACATATAGACCAGTGATCTCAAACTCATTTGAGTAATGGGGCCAGCTAGCCCGCATTGGAATGGCCGAGGGACAACGTTAGACTGGGAGGGGTCTAGAAGACTTAAAAGAGAAGAGACCTCGTGCTGTATGTTTTTTGTAAACTCAATTCTGCCAGTGACATCTTTATTTTCATTTGTTTAAATGACTTCTTTGGGCCATGACGTGATGTTGTAACAATGATTAAAATGAAACCCCCCGGCCAACGTGCTGGCATTTTTAATAGAACAAGATAGCAAGTACACTGATGTTCCCGTTGCTCAATTCACTTGGGAATTAACCGAGCTCAACTTGTCTTTAAAAAGCAATAGGTTAATTTGACGATTCTTGCTTTCCTAGCGATTTTTATTACAACACTCTGAACAAATACTTCTCTTTTATTGGTGACATTTTTTGAAGGCGAGAATTGCGAGCTCGTAGCTCTTATGCAGCTGCTCCTGCTGATTGAGAGTTCGCGCAGCTGAGATGCATCCTTCAACAAAGAGTTCGCCCTTGCAGCCTAGTAGCGGAATTGTTGTACATTACAAAAAGCTGGGAAACAAAAAATAAAGCGAAACAAAGGGCAAATGAACACAGATAAAGTAAAAACTATGTGTAAGGTTAAAAGAGCAGAGCTACTTTTCGAGCGAAATTAAATCGGCGAGATTAGGTCACAATGGCGGATGCCATTTCTAGCGACCAAGACAAGGGAAGCGGGACTCGTAGCCGGTTATCTGCGGGCCGTGTCCCAGCGAGTCGCGGGCCGCGTGTTTGAGACCCCTGATGTATACCAACTCGGCTCTTTGACATCACACCACTGCGGTGGCGCTGCTGTCGGCACTGCGCATGCGCAGCGCCTCGCTTCTTCCGGATCTGGTTCCTGCACACGCGCTGTGTGGGCAAACGAGGGCTTGTCTCGTAAATACTGTGTTGGTGTATACGGTAAATAAAATGAGCGCGAATTACTGCCTCAAGGAATTCAAAAGTAATGTCAAAGTAATTTCAAAGTAACTTCATTACTTTTGGAAAGTAATTGTAATGTAATGTCATTACCTTTAGTCTGCGATAATTTGTAATGTAATTTAATTACATTTTTGCAATTTTCAGGAAAGTGATTAGTAATGTAATTTAATTACTTTTTGAAAGTAATTTTGCCATCTCTGGTGCAAAGCTGCTCCTTGAACCGGTCGCCACGCTTCATTCAAAGCATGGATGTTCCGGTGACACTAGGCGTAAGCAGACCTAATCTCCCGTAACATAGCGCAACGCTTAAAGGCGGGATGATGAACCGAAATTCGGATTTCCCAAAATAAGCTCGCAGAAGTGTTCAACAGGGCGCCATAAGCCACGAAACATCACTCGAATAGCCATATCTCGAGCGGATGGCCGTATTTCTGGAAACTAAAGGAGGGAATGAGGGAAAATGTTGACGCCATCTTATCGCAGAAGAGTTGAGAAGGAGGAGAAACGGCGTCGCTCCCTTTCCTCTCCGCGCCCTCGCGGAGTCAAAGCAAAAAGAGGGGGAAATGAGAATTGCGAGGTCACGCGCCTTTTCGGCCTTGTGCGAGCGCGCTCTTCGTTTACAAAAGTACGATGATCCGTTGGAGATACCATGCTTTATGAGTGACGTTTGGGGATTTGTAGCGTCCCGCCTACCGATTCTGCGTTGTTTTCTGAAATTCGATTACCGGCCTTTTGTTCAATGATTCTTAAATTCTCGCTGCCCGAGTTCGCTGGTGTGATGGTAATCTCTGCCGTATTGTTCGCAGAAGTGTGTAATGTCACAAAGTGCGGTAACCTCAGAGTTTGATATGTGTCTTATACCCTTACCACACGGGCAACTTGAATGCCATTTACAACGAATGTCATTCGTGTGATCGACGAATCGGCTCGCGATCTGTCGCGCGTGGAACGCCCCACGCTCGGAGTGTCGCGCGCTGATTGGCCGATCGTTCAAATGTCATTCGTTGTAAATGGCATTCGAGTTGCCCGTGTGGCACGGGTATTAATGGGGATATCGAAACTACTCAACATTATCGCGATACTGACAATCGGAAGGAGACTAGAGAATATGCCGACGCTTTGCCGTTTTGACCTTCGTACGTGTAAATATTGCAGGTGAACGGAGATAAACGTCAGAGCCCTACCGGCAATTCGCTCGTTCCGGCAACAGCATTCCTGCGATACCAATCAAATTTGGCCCCAAAACATTGGACATTGTCACTGCCGATCTTTTTTGGCGCGCCTTAAACTTGTGTGGCACAGATTAACATGAACGAAGTGAAGCGGTTTTTAAAATGTTTCTATATCTTTTCGTGTTTTGACCAAGTCTCTGTTTTCTGACCAGAGCGTCTGTCTGTATGATGGATGTTTCTTGCTATATTTATTTATTTTTCCATCAACGACGCGCGTTAATTGAACCAATCGTCCAATCGCACTTTTCATTCCCCACTTTGACTCAACTTCTGTACGCGGTGTGTGCTATATGTGCAGCTCCCTGATCACGTCTTTCACAATCTACCCTTCCTTAAAAAAATAAAATAAAAAGGCTTTGTTTTAAGACCAGACGAAAGAAGAACCGACTAAAAATCACGCATCAGCCTTGAGCAGGGGTCCCCAAACCCCGGTTTGCGGGCCAGATTCGGCCCGCGGAAGCGTTCCGGCCATGGGCGCAGGTGGCCGCGTTCTTTCTAGTTACGCACAGCCCAATGCCCACTACTACAAACGCAAAATTAAACGCGCGTAAAAAAATAAAAAAATAAAAGAAATGCCGTTGCGACGCTTAATAAAAGCGCTAAGGAAGATATCAGAAAGAATGAGAAACGACTGCATCAAAACGCGGGTTCTCCCGTCATATCACCAGCATTATTACACGTATAGCTCTCTGCATCATGTCTGCATAACTCATAGAGTTATTATAATGTACGCTTGGGGTTCAACTGGCGCTAGTGTCTATGCGACTTCCGTGACGCAAATTGAAGCAGACAGCAACCAGTCTACTTTTGCGGTGCTCCTCTGCATTCCTATGGCGAAACGCGCGTGCATTTTGTCTCTTCGACGGAAAATAACACGAAACACTTTGGCTATTTGGGTCGTACCGAATATAATAGTATGTACCTTGATTAACATTGTAAAAGTGTAATTACTTTCGTTAGCGCATTTCTCTTCATTAGTGAACGGTGTTTAACTTCGCTACATTTGAGTCCCAAACGTGTGTTCCGCAGCACGTATGTAAAAACAAGCGACGATTCAAAGCAAAATTACAATCGAAGAGAATATAGAGTGTGTTCAAGGCTCGCCAGCATTCCGGTGACTCTTATATATTGCCAATATGCCAGTCATGTCACTCTATAAAAATGACCCCGTCGTGCATGAGCGGATAAAAACATTCAAAACGTAAATAATAAAGCACGTGGGCTATGAAACGTGTCTCTTCGTATTGTTTTCTCTGCCGGGCAGCTTTTATCGGGCACTTGTTCTCAAAGATTTCGAGCGTACGGGTGATATCTTGAACGTAGAAAAAACATCTTCGCACAGAGCAGAAAGAATAAAGCGGTACTTACTTATTAAAATCGGAATATATTACGTGGCCTTCAATTTATTTCGACCGTACATGCACGGGTAGTTACTGATCCAGTGTTACTGCATAGTTCTTGCCGTCTCCCTTAATTCCCAGATGTCCTTCGTTCGTTTGGCACGTATATCCCTCATGCTGAAAAGCGCCGATGTCGTGTTCGCGCTAAGAGTGTCCGGCAGTGTACATAAATACACGTACGAAGCCGTTTTGGCACCGTTTTTAATGCGAGGAATTTGAAAGAAAAAAATTAAAGCCGTTTACAACTCCCTGTAACGCCGAATTGGAGCGCAGCTCTTGAGGAGGAGAAGGGAACAATATTGGGGGGGGGGGGGGTTCACGTGACGATGACGATTCCAATGACGTCATCAGTGACGTCACTGATGACGTCATCAGTGACGATGACGATACCTCGGGGGGGGGGGGGTCACGTGACCTCGGGGAAGGGGGGTCACGTGACTTCGGGGGGTCACGTGACCCCCCCTCCCCGTGGTCACCGAAGGTACCCGAGGTCCTCCCGAGGTCCTCCCGAGGTCCTCCCGAAGGAACCCGAGGTCCTCCCGAGGTCCTCCCGAAGGAACCCGAGGTCCTCCCGACGTCCTCCCGAAAGAACCCGAGGTCCTTCCGAAGGAACCCGAGGTCCTTCCGAGGTCCTCCCGAAGGAACCCGAGGTCCTCCCGAAGGACCTCGGGTTCCTTCGGGAGGACCTCGGGTTTCTTCGGAGCCTCCTCTCCCCCTCCCCCTCATACAGCATTTTGTCATGGGCGCCCCCCCCCCCCCCCTTCCCTCGAAACAAAATCCTGGCTACGTGCCTGGACCAAGGGCTGTATCAATGGCCACAGAGCAGCAATGATGTGATTTGCGCCAAACTGCACACAAAGTGCTTATTCTGCTACATCCAGCTACATTTTACCAAAATGTGGGGAATTCGCTCCCACATTGCGCCAGAACCTACTTTCACTTTAATATTACTGAAAATATAATATATACTCGGGCCTCGTTACACGGCCAGATCATTACGATAGGCTCGTGCGAATTTTCCGAAATTCGATAATCGCCTCAAATAACGCACTATTAGATTTGATTTCGTATCAAACACCGACAGTGCTAGGAAGTTTCGCGATAATTCCCGTGTTTCTGGTCTGTTCTGGGGGGTAGTTAGTTTCGTTGAGTGCGCTTAGCACCGCACACTGGTATGAGCAGAGCGCAGAAGAGCGACAGCCGCGAAGTAGGCATCGCGATTTTGCGTGTCTTGCTTTGCCGCACAGCACCCGCGTGCTAAGGGGAAACCAGAACCTCAGAGTGAGACAGACTGCGATATGCTGGTGGTATCTCTTTACAATTAGGAATTAGCGAGTATACTTCGTTATTACAAGAAGATTTATATGGACTTTTTTGTACGTTTATGTTTTATACCACGTACTTTGAAGTCAGGAGTTGTACTTTCCTCAGAAAGTAGCAGAAAAAATACTTTAAGTACAAGTACATAAAATGCGCTTCAAATAAAGTACAAGTTTTCGCCTATTTGAACTCAGGTAGGTAGTCAAAGGGGGGAGGGGGGGGGGGGGGTACCCGGGTTCGCCCCCCCCCCCCGAAATCTTCCCCCTCATACAGCATTTTGTCATGGGCGCCCCCCCCCCCCCGCCCTCCCCCCCAAAACAAAATACTAGCTACGTGCCTGTTTGAAGTACCGCGTGTCCCAAATAGCGGCCAGGCTCCCCGCCACCCAGGACTTCAATTAAAGGGGGGGGGGGGGAACGGAATAAGATGAGAAAAAAAGCATTCGCACTCTCAAGAAAAAAGGGTGTAAACTTACACCCTTCGTCCCATATAATACACCCCCAAACTTCAATTCGACATACAGCGCCCTACAGTCGAACAGACGGCCCGAAATTTTACGAGGGGCTTGATAGCCGTGTGGTACAACTTATTAAAATAGCAAATGTACGTTTTACTGACTACAAAAAACATAATCAGGGTTTTCGTGGCCCTACTGTAAAAATTCGGTGTTTTCTTTATGTGGTCTTTGATACATACTTTAGCTATTTAAAACGTTATATCGCACCGTTATCAAGGCCCTCGTAAAATTTGGGGCCGTCTGTTCGACTATAGGGCGCTGTACTTCGAATTGAAGTTTGGGGGTGTATTATATGGGACAAAGGGTGTAACGATACACCCTTTTACACCCTTTTTTCTTGAGAGTGCGCACACGCACACACATACACAAATTCGTACACAGGCCGCAACCCAAAATGTTTTAAAAGAAAAAGAAGGGGGAAATGTAGAGTGTATGGTTACTCCCACATATACCTATACGAACACACACACACACACACACACACACACACACACACACACACACACACACACACACACACACACGCACACACACACAGTAATTTATGTATTTGTAAATACTGTTTGTCGTCAGAGTTAGAGCCGGAAAATGATCATGCACAAAAACTGTCACGTTCCGGTTATTGAGCTAACAACACGCACAAAGAGTCCTAAAACCAAATTATTAAGTTTTCGTCTTTTTTTTTACCTTTGCCTTTTGGTTTTAATGAGAAACAAACTTCATGATATACATTTTTATTTTATAACTGAGAGAACGACTGCTTTGGATAGTATACGCATAATCAACTACGATATGTTGGTACCTCATATACTACTCAGCAAATATTTGTGCAAAGTTGAATGTTTCAAGACACCCTGCAACGCGTTTCTAACTGTTTTAACTGACACGCCCTATGCGCGAGACGAGTGTACAGACAATAGTAATACCATAAAATTGTTTTAAAATTTGAGTTATTTGGGAAATAATGAGTTTGGAGAACCTCCACGACGAGGGCACGCAGTCAAAATGTGAGATCGCCGTCTGGGTGGTGGAACTGCCCGGCCAATTCAAAGCACTAAGCTCACATTAGCCCTCCATGAAAATGTGATTTTCACATTTTCATTAGCACCAAAACCCCTTTGCATCAGGGCAGCCGCTTTGATGCAAAGACAACTGGTCGTCTTTCAAAGACAACTGGTCGTCGGAAAGACAACTGGTCGTCTTTCCGACGACCAGTTGTCACTGGTCGTCGGAAAGATCAGTCGGCTAAGCATTGGGGGCTCGTCAAGTTCGAGCAGCGGCCATTTTGGACAACCGAGAGGGGAGCAGGGGAAGCGGGGAAGGGGTCGCTCCAAAAAGGCGAGTTCATCTTCCGCTCGTCGATTCGGAGCGTGTCCCATGGAGCGGAATTTTGCCTCCCTCGCTGATTTTGGAAAGCGCTCCGGATCTACGAGTGGAATTCACCATGATTGCTTAGCTGCAGAAATAACACACGACACAGGACGGGCGAAAATATCCACAGCACGGAGCCCATGTCACAAATAACGAGGAAGACGTCCGCATTCGGCACCGTCACATACCTTTCGGCCGCCTCCAAGCGGCGGGGCACGCACAGCGATTGCCAGCGGTGGAGTTAAAATTGCTGGTACGGCTTTATTAAACACAGAGGTAACAAACCACCACTGCCACGGTCGTTGCCTAATCTATTCTTGCTTTATTGCACGAGAAAACGCCGGCGGCATGCAGCGTACAAAAAACTAAACAATCAGTGGCGGTAAAATGAACAGGCCTAACCTTGCGTCTGCCTCCTTCCGATTTTCTGCCGTTCTTTTTCTCGTTCTTCCTCTCACGATCACAGATGTCAGCGCTTCCGATTTGTCACGTGCCTGTCCCGGCTTTCAACACGAGGTAGAAGCGTTCGAGCCGTCACAATCCCGCGTAAACAACCGACGCATCCGAGAAAACCCTGCTCGACCGACTCGACTCCGTCACTTCGTCGACGGCGCGGCCGGCGCGGCCAGCGCGGCCGGTCGCCGGCAACGCCTCGTCGCGCATGCGCCACCGTCGAGGGAGGGGAAATGACGTAGCGCGCTCTGTGGCGCTCTGTCAACTTCCGTGTAGATCTCTCAAATCCCGCAGATCAAGTTCGGCGTAAAGGCTTTAGTTCGGCGGAGTTGGAGGCGCTCCACGGGGCGGTAGCTGCCAGAGATCTACGAGCGGAAGATGCCCAAGTCGAGCCAGATCTGCGAGCGGAATTCACCATCAGGCGCGAAGTTTCCTTGGGATAGGTGGCGCAAGCTGCCGCCCAATTCGAAAGCAGAACACATTTTCACCCTCTATAGAAATATTAAATGAGAAAGTTCTTGCTAGATGGCGAAAGTTACCGCCCAGCTTCATTGCAACGCAGTCCATAAAAATGCAAAAACGCGAACGCCCCCGTTAGATGGCGCCAGCTGCCCCCTAATCTTAAAAGTAAATATTGCTTTATTAGTTTACAAATATGTAATAATGTGAGAATTACTGGTAGATGGCGCATGCTGCAGCCCCACTCAACAGACAAAGTTAAATTTAGTTTTCTATTTGATAATTGAAATAACAGAAGTCGCGATCCTAACGGCGGTCCAATGACGGAGGCAGTAGAGGCCAAGGAGGATAAAAGGGTAGGAGAGGGCATGACTTCGGCCGCGTAGCCTCCACAAGCCATGCTCCCTTGATGCCTCGCCTCTTTCTCATTTTAATCCTTACTCTCCTCACTTATCAGGCCAACGTGAACATGTCACGTAACCGTATCTGGCCTTCGTCTAGCTATGGTGTACTAGAATGCACCACAGTCTAGCTTTTGGTCGGATAAAACCTACCGGACGGAGCGCGCGCAAGCCTGCAAGGAATCCTTCTACAATCAACCATCCATCTCACACGTGACATGTCACGCGCACCAATTGCCAGAGAGATCTGCGGTCACGTTGGGCACAATATCGTTATGACTAGGCTTCACCAATATTGCAACGTGCCCCCTCCTAGTACTTATAACCTCCTTGGTAGAGGCCGACGTCTGTTCGCTTGCCTCCTCCAACGCCATACCCCTCTCTCGAGAGCCATACTGACGTCGGAAACCTCAAGAGCCTATGCTTATAGGGAACGGAACGGAACGAGACGCGGGGATGCTAGCGACACCGACGCCCGTTCGTTAATGGTTTCACATCTACGATCAACCAACAGGTTCGCGACAGGGATCCACCTGGGCCTATCTAAAAGCACGCGGGTTCTTTTGAGATGCAGAATTAGACTGTCGTATTTCCCGGATTGGTTTTAGAAAATTATCATCGGTGCATCTACCGTCTGTTTTCTGTAAGTATGGGACCCTGTAGTTGCGCTTGAATCGTGGGCTTGATTATTGGAATTTGTTCCCTCTTGCGCAAATATACATATGCGGGGTTATTAATGCCGTTTTGTCACGCCGACCGTACAAATTATACACAAGGTCCGACTTCGCTACGACGATGGCAGTTTAGACCGATTCAGCGCCTGCAAGTTTTTGTTCTGTCAAAACTTTCAATGCGCAATTTATACGGATGAGGAGGACTGGGGTTTGTTCTTTTCTATTGTGTTGCTCTAAAAGTCTAGGAAGCGGAATTCTAGAGGGCACTCTATACATTCTAAATCAATATACATTATGGCATTACTGATTTCTGGAATTTGACCTCTCGCGCTTATTTAGCCCATGATCATAACTTACCGTTCTCCATCGTTGTTGTCAAGAATGTCTCCTTTTCTATAGGGTTGATCTAGAAGTCTAGGAAGCGGAATTCTAGAGGACACTTTCTACATTCTAAATCACTGTATTTTATGGCATTACTGACTTCTGGAATTTGACCTCTTGCTTATTTAGCCCATAATCATAACTTACCGTTCTCCACCGATGTCAAGAATATTTTCACAAAATACTACGCAAGGCTTACCTTTTTTATCAGAACTCCCCTCTCTCCCTAATACGAAGCTCATCACTTGTTAAATTTTTCTCCAGTTTTTTTTTTTTTTTCGTATAACCGGTAAATATTTTAAACCTAAACCTCACCTTCAAACCGTTATGAACTCATACATGCAGAACGAACAGAAAACGGCAATAACATCAATATTTATTGACATTCACAGTTGACTTAATTTAGAAAAGCAAGGTCTTAGAGGACACTCGGCGCACCAGGGGAATCACTCCACATCACTTCCATGATCTGCTGGAACTTCACCACAGACTCAACCGGCCTTCACGCAGCACTTCCAGGGCGACAGCGTTCATAACACTGAAGCGGCGGACTTCAAGGAGCGGCCGCCAAATTCTGGATCCTTCGAAACGAGAACACCTTGAAGTTGTCCGCGGTATCAACCTTCAGTGGCTCACGCAACTTCGGGAGTGACTGACGCTGGCGAAGGCATTCTGCCTAACACTGCCGGCTTCAAGGAGGCCTCAGAGACCCTTTGCTGCAGTCGTCTGAGGATCGGCAACTCCGTGATCAGCAGACAGGAATCAGCTCCTCATGCAGCCGGCACGACCCAGAACCGCAGCATCAGGCCATGACCCCAGGAAGAAAGCCAGGAGTCCACGCAAAACTTGCGTCCGCCCAAACCCCGGCATAGCCGCACCTGAAACAACAAAACCCAACAAACCGAGAAAGTACCAGACCAACCATCGGAATTCAACAAAATCTGAAAGAAATAGAAAGTTTATACGAGACATCATGGTACTAATACTCATATGGGAGCTCATGTTACTTCTTCAAAAACGATTTGACTCCCTTAAAACACTTGGGCGAGATTGGAGAGTGAATACTGACTCCACCATCGACGCAGAACGAATCCACGGTAAGTCACGGCTCACCTGAAAAGAAAGAAAAAAAACAAGACAGTACCAGAAAACAAAACCATCTCCACTAAGAACACATAAAACAAACAAAAATACAAGATGGCATCAGTAACAGAAGCATGGACACCAAGGTTCCAGTAGAGCGTGTAGAAGTGAGTCGATACCCTAGCAAATCGCATTTGCCGGATACGATTTGCCGAGATATCAACTGACTGAGGAAATAAACAAGATAGAACGAGCTACAGAGAAAGTCCTTTATTCCTTTCAAGCCACATATTCGCATGAAACAAAGCACCTGAAAGGCAAAGACATGGTTAGGCGTGGAAACCTGCGATTCCCGTAAGCTGTGCATGTTTGTGATGTGGCGAACACTGAAGAGAAGCAGAGAAAAGTTCATCCAAGTTTTATTAATAACCACTAAAATTACACAAAAAAAAAATATTTCACAAAAAAAAAACTGCAACCTGAGAAAAAAAAAATTAGCGGAAGCCACATTTGCCGTCTAAAGCAAAGTATGTCGTGAAAGAAAAAAAAAGTCCGCGAGTACAACCAAGTTCTAAAGGTGTGCGAGCAGTGGTTCCAATCGAAAAGTGCCGCGTGAATCAGCCTTTAGACTAAGAGGCCATCGAGGCACAACGCGTCCACGTTCAGCCGCGGCCCATCTGAAAAGAAATGAAATATAAGAAAGTATACCAGTAAACACATTTCCAACCCTACCCATGTCCCCATTGAATTGCGTAGAGTCATTCGATATATAGCAAATCGCATTCCGCGGGATGCCACTTGCCCTAATATCGGCTACCTAAAAAAGAAAAAATAATAAATTAGGCAATACAGCGACTGAGAAAGTCCATATTCAAGAGCCGCGCATTGACACATTCGCACACCGAAAAAAAGTTCCTGAAAGACAACGACACGGTTAAATATGCAAGCCTGGGATTCTTGGAAGCTGTGCGTGTTTGGGAAGGGAGGGGAGCACGAAAGACAAGCAGATAAAATGATTTTTTTTTTTTTAATTTTTATAAACCAGTACATATTTGCGAAGGGAGAGAGATGCTTCCAACACGACTGCGGACCTTCACAGCACAAGGAAAGGCCGAATCACCGGATGACCGTGCGCTATGTGATCTTAAGCTACGCGGGCCGTCGAAAAATAGTGAATTCCACTCACTTGCAGCCGAATGTCCCAGCCGACAAGCGGTGGATACAAACAGCCTGATGCGAAGTTCTCGTAGGTGAAGGCCACGACGCCGACGAGGGTCTCGACGCCGAGGGTCACGTCGACCTGAAAATCCCCGTCCCAAAAGCCAGACCGCCTAAAACACTAATATGTACGCGCTTCAACCGCGAGCGCTAGCTGGAACTGAGGTTTTTGCTACGCTGAGTATGGCTTTTGCGACAGGGGAGCAGTTGGCCCCGCTATGCACCCAGTCTCGCGGCTAACCTTAGAACCGGTACGCAGGACTCGAACCAACATCGCGAACGCGAGCTGATCTTAGCCTATGCATGCCCTAGAGTTCCAGTCCTGTGTAGTTTTTGTTTGGTTTTCCACTAGAGGCCAACGCTCGTGTCGTATAACGGGGTCTTGAGCCGAAGATTTGGCTCGCCCGTCCGCTCACCCAAGGTGACGAGTCCCGCGGCGGCCCTTGTGGACACGTCCGGATTGGCTCGCACAACACCGCCTACTGTTCAGTCCAAGTTCCGTCTCACTGGCACAACACCGAAGAATGGCCGCGCTCGTCGCACAACCCCGACGATTGGACGGTCTTGCCGTCACACCAACGAGGATTTGTAGCTGCGAAAGAGAGGCAAAAGCTTGTCAAATCTGCAACCATGCCGAATGCCACCGAGCCAATGATTTTTTTTTTTTTTAATTTTTATAAACCAGTACATATTTGCGAAGGGAGAGAGATGCTTCCAACACGACTGCGGACCTTCACAGCACAAGGAAAGGCCGAATCACCGGATGACCGTGCGCTATGTGATCTTAAGCTACGCGGGCCGTCGAAAAATAGTGAATTCCACTCACTTGCAGCCGAATGTCCCAGCCGACAAGCGGTGGATACAAACAGCCTGATGCGAAGTTCTCGTAGGTGAAGGCCACGACGCCGACGAGGGTCTCGACGCCGAGGGTCACGTCGACCTGAAAATCCCCGTCCCAAAAGCCAGACCGCCTAAAACACTAATATGCACGCGCTTCAACCGCGAGCGCTAGCTGGAACTGAGGTTTTTGCTACGCTCAGTATGGCTTTTGCGACAGGGGAGCAGTTGGCCCCGCTATGCACCCAGTCTCGCGGCTAACCTTAGAACCGGTACGCAGGACTCGAACCAACATCGCGAACGCGAGCTGATCTTAGCCTATGCATGCCCTAGAGTTCCAGTCCTGTGTAGTTTTTGTTTGGTTTTCCACTAGAGGCCAACGCTCGTGTCGTATAACGGGGTCTTGAGCCGAAGATTTGGCTCGCCCGTCCGCTCACCCAAGGTGACGAGTCCCGCGGCGGCCCTTGTGGACACGTCCGGATTGGCTCGCACAACACCGCCTACTGTTCAGTCCAGTTCCGTCTCACTGGCACAACACCGAAGAATGGCCGCGCTCGTCGCACAACCCCGACGATTGGACGGTCTTGCCGTCACACCAACGAGGATTTGTAGCTGCGAAAAAGAGAGGCAAAAGCTTGTCAAATCTGCAACCATGCCGAATGCCACAGAGCCAATGATTTTTTTTTTTTTTATTTTTATAAACCAGTACATATTTGCGAAGGGAGAGAGATGCTTACAACACGACTGCGGACCTTCACAGCACAAGGAAAGGTCGAATCACCGGATGACCGTGCGCTATGTGATCTTAAGCTACGCGGGCCGTCGAAAAATAGTGAATTCCACTCACTTGCAGCCGAATGTCCCAGCCGACAAGCGGTGGATACAAACAGCCTGATGCGAAGTTCTCGTAGGTGAAGGCCACGACGCCGACGAGGGTCTCGACGCCGAGGGTCACGTCGACCTGAAAATCCCCGTCCCAAAAGCCAGACCGCCTAAAACACTAATATGTACGCGCTTCAACCGCGAGCGCTAGCTGGAACTGAGGTTTTTGCTACGCTGAGTATGGCTTTTGCGACAGGGGAGCAGTTGGCCCCGCTATGCACCCAGTCTCGCGGCTAACCTTAGAACCGGTACGCAGGACTCGAACCAACATCGCGAACGCGAGCTGATCTTAGCCTATGCATGCCCTAGAGTTCCAGTCCTGTGTAGTTTTTGTTTGGTTTTCCACTAGAGGCCAACGCTCGTGTCGTATAACGGGGTCTTGAGCCGAAGATTTGGCTCGCCCGTCCGCTCACCCAAGGTGACGAGTCCCGCGGCGGCCCTTGTGGACACGTCCGGATTGGCTCGCACAACACCGCCTACTGTTCAGTCCAAGTTCCGTCTCACTGGCACAACACCGAAGAATGGCCGCGCTCGTCGCACAACCCCGACGATTGGACGGTCTTGCCGTCACACCAACGAGGATTTGTAGCTGCGAAAGAGAGAGGCAAAAGCTTGTCAAATCTGCAACCATGCCGAATGCCACCGAGCCAACAGACTTTACGCAGACCGCACGCTAGGGTCACGCGTCGTTAGCGACTTTCGCCGTCAAGTTCGAAGCATGGACTAAGCACGCGCCCGATAGGTCCGCCATCTACAGCGGCAGTGCACGCCTCTCGAACCATGCCTTCCGCAGGGCACTGTTTTGGCTGCGCACGTAGCGCGCGAAGCGCATCGAAGCGTTGTCCAAGGCAGGAAGCTCGCGCTGGAAGCGAGACAACTGAAGCTCCTTTGTGCCTTTCTGACCTCGTCAGTGGCTAACTCTAATGAACGCTAGGCCCAAACGCAACGCCAAGAACAAAGTAACCAACTCCTCGATGAATCCTCGGTGGTATTCACACGAGGGAGAAATCCCGGGGATTTCTCCGGGGCGCGCGCGCACCACGAGACGAAAACGCGAGGCGTTTGCACATCGCAAAGCCTGAGGTTTTCGTCGCCGGATGCGCGTGCCGTGGAGAAATCCCCCGGATTTCTCCCTAGTGTGAATACTCCTTAAGGCTGAACGGACAAACTCTCGCCGACTTTCCCACGGACCTGAAACAGAAGCTTACCCTTTTAATATTACGCCCAAAACAAAAGATGAAGAAAACAACAACAACAAAGCTTATTCAGCTAGGGGCTGCTTCACTCAACACTAACCTTCGGTACCGTTACCTATAGCCACAAAATGAGGGAATGTACCATATTCCAACTTCGTCCTTATTTTTTTTTTTTTTTTTTCCTATCTAGGGTTCACTAGCACTTGTAGCTCATGATTTTACGAGGAAGCTCCAATTATAATACACGTACATTTTGTGTGTCATGCGATGGGCGGCATTTTCTAAAGAAATAGATACTAGCCTTTAATACATTCACCTGCGCGGACACAAACAAATCTCTAAAAAGCCTTTTTTTTTTTTTTTCTTGAGTGGCATTGACGATAATTGCGGGCTCCTGACACGGCCCCAGCCCCACTTTGGTCGGCTTCGTTCGTATGCCCGCTTGCAATAGACATATCGCGAAATTACCCAGGTATCAACGAGAAAGCTCGTAATGTAGATCTTCGCGCCACACGTGCCGACGTCTGCAGCAGTAACTGTTCTAAAGCAAAATCCGTCTTTATCCTGTCCGTGACAGTTTCAATTGTTTATCACGGAGCTTCGGAGCCACCGGCCTCGGCATGGATTATTTCAATGCATATCTCAGAAAAAGCACTCCGGCCAGGCGACAGCTGGCAAGTTCCATTGGCGCTCGACAACATTGAACCAACTACAGTGAGGCAGACTTCGTAACAGAGACATAAAGGTTAGCTGCCCGAAAAATTTTCGTTTCCCGGGTGATGATACGTTGAACAGTTATCATAACTAAGCATGTTTGCCTTCCACAGCCAACCGTCTTATTAACTCTTTCCCAAATCCGTGGCATGCATACATACATACACATACATACACACATACATACATACACATACACACATACATACATACATACATACATACACACATACATATATTGTCCAGCATGGCGGAAGAGCTAACGTTTGAGTCACACCAACAGTCGGTCCAACAATAAAAGATAAAAAAAAATTAAAACACGCGAAGTTGCACTATAACCGCTCGAATAAAATAAATATATCAAAAGAAAAAAAAAGGCACATAATATTAGCGTTTGTGCTCACTTAGACAAAATGAGCAAAGTTCGCTTTTGATTTTACCGTTTTGTTAGAACACCCGAGACTGGACGAAAAAAATCTTGAAAGAACCTGTGTAGAAGAGACAGGGACTGACTGACTTCTTACGCTCTCTTCTACTTTGGTTGTTTCAAGATTTTTTCACCCAGTCTCGGGCGTTTTAACAAAACAGTAAACTCAAACGCGAACTTTTTTTTTAATTGTTTGTTTATACGCTCTCCAGCGTTTAATACCCAGGCTAAAAATGCCGGCTAACTGATCTGTGACGACTTTGCAGGCGAGAGCTAGTGCGCATGCCCAAAGCGCGTCGCACAGGAAAAAAAAAAAAAAAAAAAAAAACTACCGTTATTGCGGTTGCTTATCCGTTCGCGAGCGAAACGTTTAACGCGCGGCATCAAACTGCGCACCCCAACATACCAACGTCGTCGCGTACAAAGTCAGCACGACAGTATCGCCCCACTTCCTCACACAAGTACATAAATTACAAGCGATATTACGAAACTACAAACGATATCACGAGCTCTAATTTTTCCAGACGGCCCAGAAGTGACTCAGTTGGTGTGTACGGCCCCTTTGCCCTAGCTCACTACACAAAGCCTACGAAATAACGGAAGCTTGAAGGCTTTCAGACGTTCCTGCTTACGACTTCGACGTTGCGGAGTTGAAAACAAGACAGTGCACACAGCGTACGAGAATCCGAACATCGAACTTGTAGCACGGCACGCGATAAAGAGCAATCCAAGCAACGCTAGCAAGCGCCAAGCGCAAAAAAAAAAAAAAAAAGTTAGGCCTAACAACTTACTTTTGGAGGTCACTGAGACAGGTCACCAGCACGGAGAAACTGGGAAAGAAAACGTGATTCTGGACAATTTCTTTTATATAGTCCGTTGAGAATGTTGGCTCGACCAATAGCAGTCGTCACAGGGCCATCGTGTTCCGTTTATACGTCTCTCGATGCACTTCGCAGTGTGACTCTCGGGTTACGTATGCGTTACGTAATAACCCTTCTCATGAGCCTTTGATATTGAAACCGCGCCCCTGGTGGGTTATGGTTTTCGCTCCATTTGTTTGGGACCAGAGTTAATAACTCTGTGGCTTCGGAAATCCTCGAGTTCCCCAGATTGCACCATGTTTGTCCCTATTGCATCATCCAAACTAATGCGCACATACAAATATATATATATATAGCCCTGGTTCTAATCAGTAAATCATTATGAGACATCATACACGTAATCAGGAACACGAAGGTCGCTTGTTCAAAGTGCTACAAAGCGCTGCTTTTAAACTGTGATCCAATTCCGAGTTCGGTCTGCAGGGACATCCCGTCCCTAGGTCCGAATGTTTGCATGGTTTGCATTGAGTGACAACCAAACGGACTTCGGCGATGAAAATGTCGCTGCGGTATTTTAATTATGATGCAACAAGGCAGAGGATCGTGCCGGAAATTGATCTGGCAGTATCTACATGATCTCGTGAACGTTTTCGGACGTCTCATCTGTTAGTTGCCTTTACCTGCGCTGGTTGTCGTTCAGCTCTTTGATCGTCTGCTAACGAAGCGATGCGCACTGGGCGTCTCTTTTGAGCAACAGATGAAGCAAATCTTTGTCAAAAAAATCCTCAGCAAGCTCGCCACATTCGCTGATTCTTGGGGCACGGAAAAGAGGCCAGCTTATATCATGGAACGGTTGTCCCTTGCCGCGCGTACTGGGCCAACAAGTGCAGTAGGAGTGCCCACAAGCTAAACGCTCGGGCCAGTCGCCACAGTTTAATTGACAAAATCCAGATGACTGCTGAAAAAGGACAGTTTGGTCGCTCGATTGCCATCTATTGGCAAGCAACAAGCAACTAAATCAGCCTAAATCAGCGATGGCAAGTCCCAAGTATACAGTCGAACGTTGCAGACCCTGTTTTTCCGCTCTCCACGCCTAAATTCCCGCGAATTGCTCAAGATAATTTCACTTGATGTGCCTAGCAGATAACATATATAGAAAACACAAAAGACGCATGCGAGATTTTTTCTTTGTTTTAGTGTTTCCTTTGCCTCTTCGCAACTTCAATGCATCGTACATCCCTTTAACTGAAAGCACTGCGGTGAAGTGTAGTGCTAGATCGCAACAACAGGCTAATATTGCTCCTATTTTCAAGTAAAGCGTCCAGGTGGGCCGATGTTTGCGCCAATAACGGAACTTGGTGGATTCCCGGGCCTCGAAGTTTTTGTCTGTAATTATTATACTCCTTTTTTTGTCTGTCTGTGTGCGTGTGCGCGCGTTTTGTGCGTTCGTTTGTTTGTTCGTGATTCATTGTGGTCCCGCAATGCATGGTGTGAACTGTAGATCGCTGACTAGGGATTCCACTTCCCACTTTCCTTCATAGTGAACGCGCAAGGGGACCATTGCTGAGGCGGTATCGACCTTCTCTGTGCCTGAACCAACGTTGGCCAGAACTGACTATTTCAGGATGAAGTCGAGCGCCTTTTTCACTCGCGGATTTTTGACGGGAGATTGACTTGAAAAGCGTTTAGTTTGGCAACGGTACATAGTTTTCTTTTTTTTTTTTTTCTGGACGATTAAAACAAAACTGCCGTATCGTTGTGTTTTGCGCGTTCGCTGGTTCAATTTGTCGCGCGATTCTGGGTTCCACGCGTGAAAGAAACTGCAGAAACTTTGTCCGGCTGACGCGACGCAGGTTCCGGTACTCCTCCGGCTCCGCGCCAAGAAGTTCCCGTCAAAACTCGTCTAGCACGCCGCGATAATTCTGGCACGTCCAATCAGGATTTCACCGAGCAAGACCCCTCTTGTGGCTGTGGTGTACTTGAGTGTTGTGCACACTGATCTGTTGTGCACGAGCGCGGAGTGCGCGAAGGCAACGCCCCTCCGCGAGCCCAGAACTCCTTCGCTTCTATAGACCTTTCCAAAAACAAGCTTGTGGCCGGTGCCATTTTGAGCGTTCGTGCGTATGGCGCGTGCTTTGCTCGCTTTCCGAAGCGACGACCACGCACGTGCTGGGCTGTGAAGATCGCACGCTGGACTGTGATTTTGTAAACATTGGAAAGGTCTATACGCCGAACCCTTCTCGAGCACGACCATGCCTGTGTCACTGTCATACTTTGGATTAGTAAAGCTGGTGGCGCTTCGTGCGAAGCCTATCACGGTGTTTTGTCTCGATCTGTACGTCACAGCGGCGTACCATTCTTTATCGCGGTAGCAAAAGTCGATTTCTCTCTTGGACAACGGTGCCACGGTGCGATGTTGGAGTTTCGCGGCACTGTGGGATGGCGAACAGGTTCGGTCCGTTCTCGCTGGCGTCTGCTCGTCGTCTCCCTCGTGTGAACGCGCTTGGGAGAAGAACGAACCGCGGACATGTCGTCATGTGATCAATCCGTCCGCGGATCAGTCCGTCGTGTGAATCGGCCATGACGCGTTGGACCTTTTGACCAGTGCGTCCCCGGCGGGGGGGGGGGGGGGGGGGGGGGGGAGGGGGAGGGGGGATAGACCCCCAATCCCATCCCTCATCCCTCCACCCCCCCCCCCCCCCCCCCTTTGTCGGAGCCTCTGCGGACCGAGAGGCTTCTTTTTAACTAACGAGGCGGGACCAGCGTCCGGGCCGCCGCCAGCAGGCGAGAAAAAGCGCTCCTTTTCATCGCATTCCCCAGCGATGAAAAGGCGGTCGGAATCGTCGCTCAGTCGTCGACGTCAGTGCCGCGAGATCAGAGGGTGGCGGCAGCGTTCGATGAAGCGTCCGAGGTTTGGCTGTCGGGGGTAGCGGCCGCGTTCAATGGAACGCGCGAGGCTTGGCTGCCGACTATGGCGGCCGCGTTCCATGGGATGTCCGAGGTTCGGCCTTCGGTAGGGGCGGACGCGTTCGATAGAACGTGCGAGGCTACCTTGCCAGGGAGAGCGGCCGCGTTCGATGGAGCGCCCGAAGAGTGGCTGTCGGAAACTCAGGGCGTTCGACGAAGCGTCGAAGTCCAAGTCAACAGGGTGAGGCGGTGTAGGGTGCCTCAATGTCCCTCTGTTTAGGGTGATGCCATCGTTTGTAGTACCCGATGCCGACAGCACGCGCTCACAGGGAAAATACAAAGAAATCGCAGGAAACAAAATGTCGCCGCATACTTCGTCTCACCCACGGTGGTCTCACCTTAGCATGGACTATTGTTAGCCGCGCGTGCCAAAAGCCCGAGCTAGTTGCTTTGGATGAAGCCTCGGCGACTGCACGAGCGCTCGTGCAGCGAGTGCTCCAGTCAAGGCAGTCGAAGCTAGCCGCTCGCGCTTGCACAGCCTTCGCAGTTAGTCCGTGCTAAGGTTAGGGTGCCTTCATGTGCGCTTTGCTTGGGGTGATGACATCTGGCCATTTTGTTTCGAACGCTTATTTTTATTTTTTGTTCTGAAGCGCGTGAAAGGGCGTGTCCCTGCACGCGCTCGTGGCGCTGACTGTGGTACGGCGACATTTTGTTTCCTGCAATTTCTTTGTATTTTCCCTGTGAGCGCGTGCTGTCGGCATCGGGTACTACAAACGATGGCATCACCCTAAACAGAAGGACATTGAGGCACTCTAGCTAAGGTGAGATGAAGTATAGCACAGTCAGCGCCACGAGCGCGTGCAGGGACACGCTCTTTCACGCGCTTCAGAACAAAAAATAAAAATAAGCGTTCGAAACAAAATGGCCAGATGTCATCACCCCAAGCAAAGCGCACATGAAGACACCCTAAGGTGGTGGAGTCCGCGGGCATATGGACGGTTCTGAGTCGACACCGGAATGCTCGGGTGCTGAGAGGGCGAGAGGGCGACGGGGGCGACAACTCGCTGCGGGGGGCGCTCGTAAGTCTCCTCACTCTAAGAAAAAAAACAGGAAAAATGTAGCAAAGGTGCGTTTTCCTCGTTTTCCTCCCATCTACTGACGCGCCTCCAAGCGGACACAAGAAGGAGGGAGGAACGAGACGTTTTTCTCCTTCTCCAGGTCGGCAGAAAAAAGGTCCCGCCCTGTGGTCCCGCCCACAGTTTATCATACACAGTTTGCCCACTGTAGAATAAGCCTGTGGTAATCGCAAACCCCGTGATCGAGGGCCTTGTGTGAATAAAGGTACATTGTAAAACTAAACTCATTATATATTATTCACACAATATAAATTATATTGATAACCAAATAATTCAAAAAGAGCGAAAGTTCCTCAAACAATTATTTAAACTCGTAAAAGCGCCCTCTCACCACGGATGGGGTAACTAACCACTTTTTATGTTTCGTTTTTATTGTTTTGCTTTTTAAAATGGCGGCCCCCATAGCATTTTGTTTACCCGCTTCTCGCGTCCGCTTGCGTTGCGTTTTCGCTTTATTAGGGACTTTTCGTAGACCGCGTTTTCCTCTCCGCTAAGGCCTCCGCAACGAAGAAGCCGCTACCGCGCGCCGATAGCCTTGACTGTACAGTTCCGGGCATCGTAGCGGGTTGCGGAGAGCGTTGCGGGACGGCGAAAACGATCTACGAAAACTCCCTATTGTGACGTGCGCTCCACTGGACGACGATCACAAGTATTTTATTCACACAAGTGTTATTTCAAGCAGGCAACTGTTTATTTTCGCTCTACATAGTACAATTTATACGAAAACGTTACAAACTACACATGCAATGATGCGGTTGCTGACGGGTATTAGCGAACAGACACGGTAGTACAAACAGTTTGAATGTTAGTCTTCAAGTTATGTGCATAAAAAATGATAAACCGAAGATAAAAAAACATAGTCTAAACAGGTAGAGGTAAAGTCGCGGTAAAGGCATTTCAAAACAGCTATTCATAAACCATGCAAAAAAAAAACTGCAAAGACGCGACACTGTTTTACATTACGAGTGCTATTACAAACCAGTTGCTTTAACAGTAACTACAGGCTAATGTGGTTAAGAATAAAGCTGTGTTTGGAGGTGCATTTGACCTGCCCGTCCTTTTCCCTCCAAGATGAATGTTCAACACACCTGGGGGGCTATGTTCGACAAATGTTTCGTTTCTCCTAAAAAGAAACGGAAGTGATGAAGTGAC
>JABSTQ010002665.1:0-22846 GCA_013358835.2 Ixodes persulcatus
TCAACACCCTTTGCGACCCGCGGGGGTCGCTTCCAGTGTGAATGAGCGGTTAGGGTGCTTACGAGCCACGCTTGTAGCGTATGCAAGCGTTTGACCACGCGCGCTGACATAGCACACACACAAAAAAAAATAGAATAAACAAAAGTATCGCCTTCAGAGCCTTATCAGGCCTTTCGCTATACTCCGTTTCACCTTATGTTGTACCGCAGACAAGGCTAGAAGCGCGAACTCATACATAGGTTGCACGTGACATCATATCCTTCCTCCTTTCTGGTGTCCAAAACCTGCTGTTATACTTCGTTTCACCTTATGTGCGAGCGAAGGCAAAGCTGGAAGCGCGAGCACGAAAGCTCCGTGCGTTCAGGCTTTGCTCGAGCGCGCGAGCTGGAGAGAAACGCAAAAAGCGCTGGTCTCGCGCTTCTAGCTTTGGCTTCGCTCGCAGATAAGCTGAAACGTAGTTACACTTTTTTGCAACGCTCAAAATGTGCCGACCAACGGAGCCATGAATTGTAATTCTGTTGTGTCTATGTAGTATGCATGATCTCTATGGTTTATACAGCGGTTAAGTTAGTCAGCTCTGAGGGCATCTGGTGTCTTCGTTGGAGATGAAAGACAGTGCAGTATACCGCTGCTTGTCTGACGACTTTAACGTGCATCACGCAATAGTGATACATGACAGCACGCCGGTATGATGCTCATCCAGATTGAAAAGGGCAGAGGCGGTGGATCGAATCCGCGATCAGTGAGCTTTAAGCCTGGTTCACACATTTGCAACAGTTGCGTTCGCATGCAACCGAAACGACCGTAACGACAAAGTCACCGGGACAAGTGTTTGTCGTACACAGCATGGCAAGCGATGCAAGGGGTAGCTTCGCGAAGCGATTCATGAGTCAGGGTTATTGCGGTGTTTTGGTCGTTACGGTCGTTTTGGTTGCATGCGAACGCAACTGTTGCAAATGTGTGAACCAGGCTTTACAGCGTGAGCTTTCGCTACATGTGCTACCGATCCACGAGCAACGAGACATCGCGGTCGAATTCAAGCTCGAGAGAGAAACAACAGCAACAGCAAGAAAATCTCCGGTTTGAGGCATTTAGTACTAGTGTCGCCATCTCGTTTAACAAGTTGGAAATAAAATTAACAGGGTGATTTTATTTACACAAATACGCAAATACAACAATATTTTGCATTCTCGTCATGGCCTTAAAATTAAGATTAGAGGCACCCCTAGTACGTACGGCCAAGCGTTTTGTCACGTTTGTCTTCTAAATAATTGTATTTTCAAAAATGCCTCAAAACGCGCTAAAAACAGTCAAAACGGTCATATTTCTGGATTTTATTAAAAATCTTCAGCACTCTAAACAAAAAATCCAAGGGTCGTACAACCTTCATTAGGTTATGATAAGTAACCTCCAAAAGAATGAATACCATCGCGCATTCCTGAAACTCAGGTTTGTGTAGCGAAATTTGCCCATTGAGTGCCGCTCGTCACTCAATGGGCAAATTGCGCTACACAAACCTGAGTTTCAGGAATGCACGATAGTATTCATTCTTTTTGGGGTTACTTATGATAACGTAATGAAGGTTGTGCGGCCCTTGGATTTTTCTTCTAGAGCGCTGTAGATTTTTAATAAAATCCAGAAATATGACCGTTTTGACTGTTTTTAGCGCGTTTTGAGGCATTTTTGAAAATACAATTATTTAGAAGACAAACGTGACAAAACGCTTGGCCGTATGTACTAGGGGTGCCCCTAATCTTAATTTTAAGACCATGACAAGAAAGCAAAATACTGTTGTATTTGCGTATTTGTGTAAATAGAATCACCCTGTTAATTTTATTTCCAACTTGTTAAACGAGATGGCGACACTAGTACTAAATGCCTCAAATCGAAGATTTTCTTGCTGTTGCTGTTGTTGTTTTTCTCTCGAGCTCGAATTCGACCGCGATGTCTCGTTGCTCGTGGATCGGTAGCACGTGTAGCGAAAGCTCACGCTGTAAAGCTCACTGATCGTGGATTCAATCCACCGCCTCTGCCCTTTTCAATCTGGATGAGCATCGTACCGGCGGGCTGTCTTGTATCACTATTGCGGGATGCACGCTAAAGACGTCGGATAGGCAGCGGTATACTGCACTGTTTTTCATCTCCAACGAAGACACCAGATGTTCTCAGAGCTGACTAACTTCCCACTGCATAAACATAGACGCAACAGAATTACAATTAATTGCTCCGTTGGTCGGCACATTTTGAACGTTGCAAAAAAGTATAACTTGTCATGAGCAGACTCCTAGCGAAAGGCCTGATAAGGCTCTGAAGGCGATACTTTTGTTGATTCTATTTTTTGTGTGTGCTATGTTAGCGCCCGTGGTCAAAACGCTTGCATACGCTACAAGCGTGGCATCGATCGTCAGTCATTTAAAGTTGCGACGAGTCACTCGCTGTAGATGAGCAATTTAGCCAGTGCAGTACAACCGCTAGCATGGGGCCTTTAACGTGCACCACGCAGTAGTGATACACGACCGCACGCCGGTACGATGCTCATCCAGATCGAAACGGGCAGGGGTGGGGATTGAGCCCAGGATCCCTGGGTTCTGCAGCGCGAGCGTTCGCTCCACGTGCTCCGAGCTGGTGTGCGCTATACTTCGTTTCACCTTATCTGCGAGCGAAGCCAAAGCTAGAAGCGCGAGACCAGCGCTTTTTGCGTTTCTCCCCAGCTCGCGCGCTCGAGCAAAGCCTGAAGCACGGAACTTTCGTGCTCGCGCTTCCAGCTTTGCCTTCGCTCGCACATAAGGTGAAACGAAGTATAGCCCACTCGGCCACCGATCCCCCTCCCCTGTCTGGACTAAAGCCCTCCGATGTGTTTGCGTTTGTCTTGCAAGTGGCGTCAAATGCGCCAGTGCACGAGACCCGTGTCTCGAGCCCCCTGCCCTTGGAAGCAGTTGTCGACGCAATACGGAAATGAGCGGCCCTTGGAAGCGAATGGCAGCGGAGCACCCGCTCCTCGCACGTGTCTTGCGCGTTTCCACAACAATGGTTAGCGGTATTAGCGGTAGGGTGCCTTTATGTGCGCTTTTTATGCCCGTGTTCCACTAGAGCGACAGACAGAAACAAACGACAGCGACAAGCCTCAAACCATAGTCTTTCGCGATTTGAAATGCTTTCTGGAATAAGGAAGGCTACGCTCAAACACGAGCATCATGCACGCGAGGGTATCTTTGGCAGGCTTGCAATCGCTCGTGCTTACTTCACGAGCACCGAACGACTAAACGCCTGCCAAAGGTACCATCGCGATCATGCTGCATGGGTTTGAGGCTTGTCGCTGTCTTTTGTTTCTGTCTGTCGCTCTAGAGGGACACGGGCTATTAGGGTGGAGACATCTGGCCATTTTGTCCCACACTTTTATTTTTATTTTTTGTTCAGAAGCGCGTGAAAGAGCGTGTCCCTGCACGCGCTTGTGGCGCTGACGAGTAGTAGAGCCGTGCCACTTGCTTGGACAGAGAACTCCTTGATACAGTTCACGGGTGGGAAACGGTTGCTTCTTGTTGCTTTTGACTCGACGCGCAGAAGTGTGGACATCTTCGACGAGGTCCACACCTCTGGACGTGCAGAAGTGTGAACCTTGCCACGCAGAGGTGTGGACCACGCCACTAAATGAGCTATGCTTAGGGTCGGCACTCTGTTCCCCAATATTGCTGTGGGCGCCGCCATCTTGATGCTTGTACAGAGCAGACGCAACTGCCGATCGTCAGGATTCAAAAGTGAGACTTCCTCGGCATTTGATTTGGTGTTAGGAAGCTCATGTAATATTGCTTTGCTCTGTCGCTAAGCGTTTAAACATTTGTGGAGGATGTAAAAGCGTTTCCTGTGATTTCAGATAAATTTTCAAATAACTGGCAGCCATGATTTTAAGCAGCAATAAGGACAGTTGTCGTTACCCTGAAGCGTAGGTTATTTAGTGGCACTAGGGAAGATCATGGCGGAACAGCGCAGCACTGAGCTAGATTTCAGACGCCATGTTCTTTTATATATAGTGCCACTAAATAAGCTACGCTTCAGAGTAACGACACTTGTTCATATTATGGCTTAAAATCATGGTTGCTAGTTATCTGAAGATATATCTGAAATCACAGGGAACGCTTTTCCGTCCTCCACAAATGTTTAAATTCTTCGCGACAGAGCAAAGCAATATTATATGAGCTTCCTAACACCGAATATAATGCTGAGGAAGTCGCACTTTTGAATCATGATGATTGGCAGTTGCGTCTACTCTGCACAAGCACCAAAATGTCGGTACCCACAACAATGTTGGGAAACAGAGTGCCGATACTCCAAACGCAGATCATTTAGTGGCTTTAGTTCTTCCCAGAAGTGTCGCGCGGCAAGTGTCTCGAGCATTTCCACAAAAATGATTGGCGTCTCTTTTCCCAGGATAGATGGGCTTTACGCCACACATCCTGGGTGCGGGTTTGCAAACCAGTATTCAGACAAAGAGCAGGCCAATATAGGACATAGGAAGTGCAAAACTGCCACTTTATTTCTTTGTTTTTTTGTTTTCTAGCTTTAAATGAAGTTCTATATATATATATATATATATATATATATATATATATATATATATATATATATATATTTGCAAAACAGCATTTGCATGTTAAATGTGGTGGTCCAAATGGCCGCAACGCCGCACCTTGTGCTTTCGATAATTTCGAACGTGGATGGAACTTCGAATTCATTCAGAAATCAGAGCTTATTCTACGTTTTGTAAGCCACTGTAATCTACGTATGTACTGGCTCGTATCTCACGCCGCCTGTTGGCCGCTTCCTGCAGCGGCGGACGCAGAGCGAAAAAGATCTAGCTCGAGATCGGCGGCGAACAGCCCGTGGCCCGAGCCCACCTCGAGCGCCCGACCTGCATGCGCACCTGCGAACGTGCAACTCGTTTGTTCCGGAAAAATTCTGCGCCATCTATGAGGAGAAGGGTACAAATAAATAGCGGTTGAATCCCCCTTAAGGCTTGGAGATTACTTTGAGGCGCATTTTGGCTTACCGGGTGTGCTTACACATGTGTCTTCGATGTTTGTGTTTACGTCGGCAACTCGAAAGGGGGAAGGGGAAGGGCGATATCGGAGGGCTGTGCTCGTTTACTATTCGGCGGCGGGCGGCAAGGAAGCTTCGCGCGGAAGTCGGGGATTAACGGTTGTTGCAGTGGCGGGTGATACGTCAACTGCGTGGACTTTCTCATGGACGATGCCGCGCCTAGCGCGTGTGCATGTATGAGCGTGCGAGGAGGGCTGCCAACGATGGACCGGACAGGAGGAAGCGGCTTGACCTTTGGGACTGTGGATCTCCGTTGGGGCACTGGGGGCTCACCTTTTTAAACGAGTGTCTGACAAATAAACCTTCAGCTGTGCCTGAGACGATGTGTTGTGTTCTTCCCCTTCTGTGTTCCTGAGTCTTGGGTTTTTATTACCATGAATCACCACCAGCTCACTTGTTTTTTAAGTATTGTTTCAGTCAGCCTTTATTATTGTTTTTCTCTCAACTAGCACCAGAAAACAAGTCTGGCTCGTGTCGTTCTGAACTTTCTGGACGCATATTTAGGCGGCCGGAGCTGCTACGCGGTGAAGCTGACACCAGAGTGTCGAGCCGAAATATTTATCGGTTTGGTTCCGGCTTGGGTTCACGCATTTCGGTTCAGCTCCGGTTCAGTTCCGGTAAGCGAAAAATAACGGTTCGACCCGGTTTGAACCGGTTTGAGCCGATTTGAACCGCTAATCTGAGACTATATTTTCAGGTTCCATTGGTAATAGGCACTTTTTCAAAAGCGAAACGAGTAACTATATAGCTTTTTATCATTTGTTGAATCCACTTTTATTTTCCGGTACCAAAAATAAATTGCGTTGTTCAATTTCGACGAAAGATTAAATGAAAAGCGAGATTAACATATATGATTCAAAATCTATTTCTTTTTTCCTCAGTCGCATATATTTTACCTGAATCTATAGGTTATCAGTCAGGTGGATTGCCTAAAATGCGAGTGATTAGTTGACCTTGGCGCCGCAATATTAAAAGTCGAATCCTACTGTGCTCTTGAACTTAGAAAATAATTACTATGCATAGAATCATGAAATGGACACGTTGTCGCCATATATATCCTGAAATCTAGATTATAAATTACGTTTCACAATATATATGATGACGATGCAACTGAGCTAAAAGCAATAATATTTTAAAAATGTCAGGAAAGTTTTAAGACAAACTCTTTCAGTCTACCTTTCATAGAAACACTCAGCGGTAAGAACAACGCCTGCTTTCCCGACCAATATTGTTTACACTCAGCACCGTCATGCAGACAAATAATCATGCAGAAAAGTGTGACCTTCGTATTCAGTTCGAATCTGGCCTTAAGGTGCAACCCCACCCTTGATTAGAGTGGTTCTGAACCAACAGATGGCGGTTGGATCGCCTTCCAGGCCTGCACATCAATGCGAGAAATCGTGTGTGGGGGCGCTTCAATACAGTGGGGTATTTTTATATATTCTGAATTTGACATCCCTGGACCCTTGCTTGTTTTTCTCTGCGCGAGCTTTCTTTGGAACGCGCACGGCTGCGCCAGTCCTCGTGCAAAGGGGCCAGTTGCCTACGCTCCGAGCTCACGTCTCCAGCAAATGTGGGCAAAACAAAACGCGAAAATCGTCCTCAGCCAAATGGCGAGACACATGCACAACAAAACCACCGACGCGTTAAAAAATATAAAATTGCCTCTGCGCCGTTTGGGAGATTTCAGAGGCCAATTACACAGATTTCAATGTGATCAGATTCATATTGTCACGAATGAGGGTGACGAGAGGACGAACAGTGAACTGAAAAATAAAGGTTTAATCGGCGAACTTGTGCCAAACAAAGAAAGTGAAGAAAGAGCGTCGAGGCCGCAGAAAAGCAGGCGGCGATTCGGCAGCGGAACAAAGTGCGAGAGCGAGACTGATACGAGGAGGTCGCTGGCAGCAGCTTATCTACAGTGCGTCACCATCTCGAAAGTTCGGCAAAGAAGGTTCGAGCGTCGCACGCTTGGGGCGAGGATGAACTGGCACTTTCGAGAACAAGGAAGCAGGGCGAAAGTTAAGTCTGGGCCTCCAAACTCGTCAGGCACAAAGTTGGAGCCTACGTTGACGGAGCGCCCCGATTGGACTATCACGACGATGACTTCGCGCTGTTTGTGCCGACGTCCAATCGGCGCGCTATGCAAACTTTCGGCTCCAACTTTGTGTTTGACGAGTTTAGGGCCCCTGGTGCAAGAATGAACGCGAATCTTCTAGAAGTCCGTGACCCAGCGTTGCTTTCTCGGCTCTGCGGGCGGCAATATGACGGGCCGGCTCTTTTGTCATGCATCTGTTTGGCTCTTTGTAGATTTCCAGGAGAACGTGATGACGTGATAGACTTGGGTTTCCAAAATTCTAGCTTGAAGAATTAACTACCTAAAAAATAAAAAATAAATAAACTATTTTTGGGCGGTCAGGTGTCTCATTTAGGTAGCTGTTTATTTTGACCAAAACCACGAAACTGGAAAACACAAAAAATGACACTCAGGTTTAGATGTTGAGTTGGGTAAACCCAAAGTAGGACTGGTGCGGGAGTCTTAATAAAAAAAAAATGCCGAGGTTAAAAATTAACTCACAGAAATAAATGATAAGAATTAGTTTTAATACGCATTCAGTGATAAATGCAATGACTGGCCAGACAAAGATTCTGGGTCTGTGAATAGCTTTTGCACATAAATTAAGCAATGTACAGGGTGTCCCAAAGCAAAACAAAATACAGTTTTTTTACCGCAAAAATAAACTAGGCATCGCCGAAAGCTCATTCTCCGCCCAATGGTAGCGCTAGAGGTCACAACCAGATGTTCAAAGTTTCAGCTCGATCCGATACTTTATTCAAAAGTTATAAGTGATTTTCTGAAAAGTTCACTGGGAAAATGGCGGCCGACAGAGTTTTCAAATACATGGGGCTCTTTGACACCAGAAAACGAAAACGGGCAAAAATGGGCTCCATTTTCCCATTGAAATTTTCCAAAAATCACTTATAACTTTTGAATAAGGTGTCCGTTCGGGATGGAAATTTGGCATCTGGTTGTGACCTCTAGCACTACTTTTTGGCGGAGAATGAGCGTTAGGCGATGCGTAGTTTATTTTTTGCGGTAAAAAAAAACCTGTAATTTTTTTTTTGTGACATCCTGTACCAGTCTTAATTTGGTGATTTATGCACGCAAGTAGTGGTGTGCAAAAATGAAAAAGATGCAAACGGGTAGAGTTTGACGTTGTATAAAATACAGTGTAAGCACGCATCATGGTACGCTGATTAAGAATGAAACAGCCCTGCATTTTACACTAGCGTTGAGCGTATCGAAAGTTAAGGGTGCATCAAAAGCTAAAGCTTGTACACATATATACTGCTCAGGCCGTTATGTTTGAATGTTCTTTATAGTATACTTTATTAACTTCATATTTGTGTAAGTTGTCTCCTGATTGCTTACAACAGAAATAAGGAAACATTCTAAGTCTGGGTTGATAGAAAAACTCCACCTGCTGACAGCTACCAATCATCTCGGGGCCGATTATGAGTATTCACTGCATGCCTACTGTCGCGTGCTTAGAACGAGTTTTTCCCACGTGATTTCATACAATCGCAATTGTTCTTGACAGACAACAATATTTACTCAGGCAAGAGGTCACATGTGAAGCTTAGAATATTTTGTATTGATTATGGCACACATGGCAAGTTGCATAGGTGTTTTTACAATCCACGAAATAGAATGCTCCTGGGTTACCTTAGTCTCTAATGCATGTAGCACACAAAAGAGCACGAACTGAATCGCAGTGGGAAACGAAAACAATAATGATAAACAAGCGTGTAATCACTCGAAAACTGAGGGCATTGCACATATACAGAAGGTAAGCTTTGTTTCACTAAATACATTACCAGTAAAGTAATCGGTTTCATCCTGCGAGCGAAGCGGAACATACAAGTGCAAGCATACTGCCCTGAACAACACTTCCAGTGAACACGCGCACCATCCAAAGCGTCGAGCTCGCTTTTATAGCTTTTGGAGCGCTCAAACCTTTGAAAACACAATTATAATCAATTCTATTATTTCAATTATTTTTATTAAGTGCGCCTATGTGTTTTTGTTTTTGTATTTAGCGTTCACGTGCCATTTTCTTATTATATAATATTTTTCCAGAAGTCCGACAACTACTGGTCTGTTTCATCTAAATAAGAGCCGCATAATCAAACATGTAGACAAAAAAAAAAAAGAACGCGAACACGCGAACACACATTAAAAATGCAATGTAACGGCGCATTCAAAATTAGTCGTTAGTTTTTTTTTTATAGAAAGCAGCAGTTTCGTAGGGCGAAATTGTTACCCGTTCAAGGTTATAAAAAGTGCAGTACAACTGTCAGCTCGGGGTCCTTAACGTGCATTACGCAGTATATGTGGTACACGATCGCACGACGGTAGGATGCAGATGGGCGACTGAACCCAGGGTCCCTGCTAAAGCCCCTTGATAAAGGCATTTTTTACAAGCACCGCCTACCATTGTTGTGGAAACGCGCAAGACACGTGCCACGAGCGGGTACTCCGCCGCCATTCGCTTTCAAGGGCCAGTTATTTTCGTGCTGCGCCGCCATTTTCCTCCAAGGGCCGCTCGGGATTGGCTCGGGGCACGGGGCTCGTGCACTGGCACCTTTGAGGTTATTTGAAAGGCCAACGCAAACACATAGAGGGGATTTAGTCTCTACTGTGTTTTGCAGCGTGTGCTCCTTGCTTTGAACAGAGCTCGCGCTCGAGCATTTCGCCACGTGCTCTGATCTGCGGTGCCACAACACACTCGGCCAACGATCCCCCACTGCACTTATAAATATAGCCTGTGAGCTAAACCAAATGAGCTACGTTTAGAGTATCGGCACTTTTTCCCCCGATATTGTTGTGGGCGCCGCCATCTTGGTGGTTAGTAACAAATCAAACGCAACTGCCGATGGTCATGATTCAAATATAGCCTGTGAGCTAAACCAAATTAGCTACGTTTAGAGTATCGGTACTTTTTCCCCCGATATTGTTGTGGGCACCGCCATCTTGGTGGTTCGTAACAAATCAAACGCAACTGCCGATGGTCATGATTCAAAAGTGCGACTTTCTTCAGCATTGGTTTCGGTGTCAGGAAGCTCACGTAATATTGTTTTGCTTTGTCGCGAGCTGTTTAAACATTTGTGGAGGACAGAAAAGCGTACCCTGTGATTTCAGGTAAAGCTTCAGGTAACTGACAACCATCATTTTAAGTATCAAGATGTGTATGAAGCGTAGTTTATTTAGTGGCTCTACTTTAGTTCGACCGCATAGGCACAGAAAGATAAAAAAATTGGGTTGTGTGTATGTTTACACAGCCTAGAACTTGGTCTGCCTCAGCGGGCGACGAGTCTCCCAGCTGTAGATGAGCAATTTAGCCCGTGCAGTACAACCGCTAGCCTGGGGTCTTTAACGTGCACCACGCAGCAGTGATACACGACCGCACGCCGGTACGATGCTCATCCAGATCGAAACGGGCAGGGGTGGGGATCGAACCCAGGATCCCTGGGTTCTGCAGCGCGAGCTTTCGCTCCACGTGCTCCGAGCTGGTGTGCGCTAAGCAGAAAGAGAACGAACAGCTTGACCTCTCGCTTTTGGCGCTGCTTCAGAGGCTTCATCAGCCCGTAGCGTTGGCTGCGCTCCGAACTAAGATAAAGCAAAGCAAATATTCAGATCTTAGGGTTTCACAAGCCAAACCAACAAAACTGACTTAACACGCCCCAATAATAAAAAAAAATTGCGGGTTTATTTTGACTAACTGGAGATCTTTTGACGTGCAACCGAAATATCAGATTGGCCTCCGTCGGATTGCGGGCACCTCGGCAGATATTTAAACCCGACAAATATGAATTCATTTGCCAGTGCGTTGGTTCAGAGACACTGAGACGATTTAGTGTTTTGTGTTTTGTTTTAATATCACTGCCACTTAAGAGCCACCGAGGTGGTGTTTGAAACAAAATATAGTCAAACTATTCCGACAAGCATAGTTTGATTGCGAAAATGATTTTTGCAAGTGATAAGAACATTAATATGTTTTCGCATACGTGGCGGAATGTGAAATGGCAGAATGCGTTTCATGGCACCCATTTTATTTGGATCGCTTCGGGCATGTGTACCGACGCACAGTAGGACGCGCGCAAAGGTAGCTGTGGTGCACCCGCAGCCTCGCGCTTGTTGTTCTGACATCTCTGGCACGCTCACTGCGGGCATCCAGGCATCTGACACCCCGACATCTGGCGCTTTTTCTGTCTTTCGCTTGGCGTTCCAAGCGGCACACGACGGAAAATGCACATCAAGTTGTTCTTGAACACGTGTCGCCATCTGATCTTTATATTAAGAAACTACAATTTGCCGCAACTGAATGGGAAAAGTTTGAGGTTTTATAACATTCTTAACGTGTAATATATCAATATGGAAGTTTTGAAAAATGTAATATCGAAGGATGCTTCATAATTTAATGTCTCGTTATTTTGATTAGTTGACGTGATTCCGTTTTTATAGCGCCATAAAATAATACCATTTTAAACTTTATTTTTTATTTTAAAATATACATCATCTGTACAGTTCGTTGCTTACTTTTTTAATTTATTACATCCAACCGAACGCTCACGTAAAATATCGTGGACAATGGGGCGTTATAACTCGAGAAATAATTTTTTCAATATTAGAGACTGTGGTCTATTAAAAGCTGAATAATTAACTAACAACTAAAACTAATCGTAACATCGAGACATTAAAGTATCGTTGAAAAACATCTCTTTAATTTGACATTAACTTTATCATTGTAAGATACACAGAAAGAAAGTTATAAGCCGTCAAAAAGCACCAAAAAGTCATGCATGGTGGGGTTGCACCATAAATAGAGCGCATTGAAGTGCACCTTTTCGACATAGCTTGGCGTTTGATGTTTGTTCTTGACAAGATGCCGGTCAATTCATTTTGTAAATAAGGATCATTCTTGCTAATTGTTGATATGTTGTTAAATAGAACAAATTAGTATTTCATAGTCTACTCGACATGCAATCGTAATAGTTCCGCCACGCGCGCCACTGTGTCCTTTGTTTTCATCCAGCCCACAGACACATAAAATTGCTGTTCATCAAATAAAAGAAGCAACAGACTTCTATGTGTTTGAGAAGTTGAATATGCGTCAGGAGCACATGTTATTTAAATCACTTCAAAATAAAAAAAAAAAATTGCTTAAAGGGCCCGTGAAACGAATTTTCGGCTGGAATAAATCAATTTATATTGGGATTTTACTAACAGCACATCGTTCACTGGGCCAAAAGAAAAAAGGTAGGAAGTCAAAAGCCTGAATTTCGGTAAAAAAATTTGAAAACACAGCGGACTATTTCGAACCTCCTTCCCTTCGTAAGCTCTCTGCCTTTTCACTGTGATACATCTGTGGTCCCCGCAGCGCGTCACTTGGCCCCCACAGCGCGTCACCGGGCCAAAACGCACGTCACACGACACCGAGCCTCACTTATTCTCTTCACCCCTAGGTGGACATTGTGGTGGAAGCTACGCGCTTGCCAGACCAATCAGCCGCCTCCCTTTCGTCACCTGACCTCATTCTATGCGCGTGGGTATGCGCGAGAGAGCGTGATCACGTCGCAAAAGCACCGAACCTCACCTATTCCCTTCACTCCTAAGCTGACCTTGTGGTGGAAGGTACGCGCTTGCCAGACCAATTTGCCGCCTCCCTTTCGTCGCCTGACCTCATTCTCAGCGCGTGGGTATGCGCGAGAAAGCGTGATCACGTGGCCAAAGTGTGGCTGGCCCAACGAGCACGTAGCTTCCACAGCACTGTCAGCTTCGGGGTGAACGGGGTGAGGATAGCAACCTTTTGTCTGAATTTTAAGCGACAGGCTAATATTCTAGGGGGAGAATGGCTGTGTCCGGCTACAGAAACGAGAGTCCGTGCAAGAGGGGACTCCCCCCTTTCTTAGGGTGCCTTCATGTCCCGAACATGGAGGCACTCTACCCTTCCCGTCTTCTTGAACTGTATGGTAGAATGCGCGATTTATGACTTGAGAAGGAAAGCTAAACAGGAAAAAGTTAAAAAAGCGTTTCATGACTCCTTTAAGTTTCTCCCAAATCACTTATACACGTGCCTCTCGAGGATAAAAACGCCGGATAAGGTTCGCAGAGCATATTTCAGATAATTTTTGGGTGCACTAACTTATGATGTATATCTTTAGGGTGGTGGGCCCTTTATTTATGTTTTCAATTCTTCAGGTAGTAATAAAATATTTCTTATTGTCGTCAATAAATTGGACTCTATGAAGTTCACGTAACCGCTTGAGACCGACACGGGAGGACGATACTCGAAAATACGCCATCTGTTGAGTCTGCGGTACGTGCTTATTTGTTCGCTGTTTGGCAGTGTGAAGCACCGGGTCGCGAGGTATGCCAAAAAGAACTGTGTGCTCACGTTATAGATCTGAAGGCAAATACACGAAATGTGCGGAAAGAGAGGTAATAAATTATATCCTTCTAGATAATGTTATACACGATGCCTTATTGCAAAAAGAAATATATAGGGATGCATGTTTTAAACGTAAACACGTTTGGCGGAACTCCGACTGGTTGGGTGAAAAAGTTGAGAAATACAGACCATCACAAATCAAGTCCGAAACATTTAGTGGCCCGACGTTTCAATAGGTCGGGCTCAATAGGTCGACAGCCACTTAACCGTCGGCGTGTGTTACTGGACTAGGACACTTGAAGAAGAAAACTTGAATGAAGCAAACGACACACCGTAGATAGAAAAGAAGCTGCTGCTCTCCGCGTGCAAATAATCGACTTTGATGAAAATAAACAGATCGGTTTTGAAACATTGAACTCCTTACTGTTCAGGACTTGTTTGGTTATTTTCCGTATTTTCCTATTAGAGATGCGTGCCATGATGTTCCTAGTTACACATAAATATCGCAACGAAGAGACATTATATTTCTAATTTAAAACACATTAAAACATCGGATTGTTCGAGCTCGAAACTTCGCAGAATACTGTCTCGGGAGGCTGAAGTTATTTTTGGTTTTACGTGCACTTGTTTTGGGACCTAATTTAACAACTTCTAGTGATTTATCAGTCATGCGCTCTCTAACATTTTATTAGGATGCAGCATATCATCACGAGACTGCTATATATTCTGCATCACTTTACAATTTGGGCATCCCATTTTGCTATACTTTGTTTCAGCTTAAAGGGTCATTCCAAAGGGACGAAGAAAACCAAATACTGCTTCGAACGGCGTGCCTATCAGTGTAAAACACGAGCGTTCGGTGACGACATTGGTCTAGAACGTCGGGTAATGATGAGATAGAATTCTAGAGGTAGGACTGGCTGAATAGCCGCAAGTGACCCCTTCTGATCTCTTCAAGCACGTGATTCTCACTCAAACATTTGCTTGAAACACCCGTAAATAGGTGGGGCGCTCACATCTTCATAACTGGATGTTAATTTACAGGCACATCGCGCATGGTGGTTGCATGCTGTTGTCGTTTCGGTTCCCTCTTGGTTCAGACCTGGGACGTCATCAACAAAAAAAAAAGTGCTCAAAATTCTGAACCTTTTTCACCTATTATGTTCAAAATATGCCAGATTTCTTGTATATTTTATGCTTAAAGGGGTCATGAAACGATTTTCCTACTTCTTCCTTCTTAGCTTTAATCCTCAACTCAAACGCGAATTGTGAAATCACGTCGTCATGACATTCTTCGGCACCGGTGCGATGACTCCTAGCTTCCACCATGCTTTTTAAGCACACCATAGAACTTGTCATTCGCCAGTGACGATAAGTTTCGTCAGGGCACTCATTGGTCACGAATGCGAATCCAAATATTTGTCGACGGATCGATTGTTGACGAGCGCATACGTTCGAGTGACGCAGTTCTCGTGTCCCATGCGTGAGCTGTGCTCGGCTGACGTCAGGTTGGCACCGCTGACGCGCTTTGGGAACCGCGGATGTAATATAGTGAAAAGGAGGAGAGCTTTCGAAGGAAAGAAGGTACAAAATAGTCCGCTATATTTTCAAAGTTCGTACCGAAAAGCTGACTTTTGACTTTCTACCCTCTTCCTTTTGGCCAACTAAACGATATGTGATTAGTAAAGTCACAATTTAAAATTATATATCCCAGCCCAAAATTCGTTTCATGGCCCCTTTAATGTGTTGCTAGTCCCAGTCACTAGTTCGAGCGAAAGCAATGCAACTTTAACAAATTGGCCAGAAACGCTTTGCATGGCCCCTTCAAGTCCAGATGCAGCCTTTGCATGCTACAAGCGCGAGCCTTTGGTCCCGACGACTTGCACTGCAGGAGCGCGCGTGCTTGGACGCTGAAAGCCCGGAGCTCGCTTTTTTTAGCTTCTGATACGCTCACATTTAAAGTAAAACAGAGCATTGTGTTGAGAACATTACATTTCAACAGAAAACTGCTGTTTAACATGGTCTGCACGTGACATCATTGCACTATATGCTAGTGGTCAGAGATATCTTTTTGCTGAGAAGATACAATCCCGAGGTGCAAAATGCACGCTATCTGCAACCCATGTATTCAGAAACAAAAATTATTCTTGCTTGGTGCAGCGGCGTGAGGAACGGCGCGAGCGTCTGGCACCCCGGAAACGCGCTTTCTGGCAGGAGTGATTTCGCAAACGAAGTAGTTTTGTAGGATCACGCTGTCTGCTCTGTGCCGAAGATGCGGAGCAGAGGAACCTTTCAACACAGTAGGTTTTTAACCCCCCCCCCCCCCCTTTTTTTTTCATTAACGATGCTCCTCCAGAGAATGCTTTTTATTTTTGAGGGACTCCCTCCTTTGTTTGGGGGTGCCAATTCGACAAATATATTTGTGTCATTTGTTAGCAGTAATTCTCCATTTCTTTTATTTTGCACCTAAAAACTGTGAAGTTAAAACGAAACTGCGTGAATTTGAGCGGCTGCCGACGTTCGGCTGTCCCTCAAAGACCACTAGAATCTTTCTTTCCAGGGATCCACTCTACACACTTGTAGTTCTATTTATCGTCAAATTAATAAGCTATAGTTACTCCTTTTAATGTTTCTGTTCTCGGAGAAAACTTTCTCAGACAGTTCAGCAACAACGAAAGGATGTTTGAGTGCCTCAATGATGTGTACATGTAAAATGGTTCATGCAACAAGTTTTGCACTTTCAGTAAATACTGCTAAGAGGTAATCCCTGACGTTGATAGGTTGCAAAAACACCTATTAGTTTTCTTCTCTGCTCAATGGCAAACGCAGAAAAAATAAAGGAAAGAAACAGCTTTCCCCTCTTCAACTCGCTATTAGAACAAGCAATGGGATCTGACGCTAATTCTATACCGCCAGTGTTCATCATAGTCATGCACTGGGGTTAGCAAAGAATAAAGCATGGGTTGAGCTTTAGGCATTATTAGAGTTCGGCTATTCTCATCTTTGTTTGAACTCGAGCCAAGACAAATGTTTGGCGATGCTGATTGTCAAGGACCCGAGCACTCGGCTTGGGCTCTTGACAACCGAGTACCTCACGGCGTCGCATGACTCGCGATGAGAAGTCGTGATGGCATGTGACGTCACGGTGTCTACAATGCTAATACATCTATATTACGTTGCAACTGAAGAAGCTAGGGCGAGGGGAAAGGAGGCCTGGGAGGAAGAACCACACGAAACGGTGGAGAAGAGAGGGGGAAATTGACGTTCCGAATTCCAGTCGACTTGACGCGGTGAGTCATGCAACTACGCCACGGGCCGACGTGACGTGACATTATTTGACAGCATGTCTTGAAACCATGACGTCACGTGATCACGTGACACACAATTAATCGTAGTGCCAATACAAAAGCGCCACGAAACCCCACAATTTCTTATACATTGCAATTCGGTATATGAAAATTTGATCACTTCATAGCAACGCATCTGCCAATTTTTACTTCTCAAACACTCATTTTGTAATAAAAAAAAAAAATTACCGCGAACCGTTTTGAACCGGTTACCGTTATAATTTTTTCCGGTTCAGCTCCGGTTCAGTTCTAAGATGGCGGTGAAGATTTCGGCTCGGTTCAGTTCCGGTTCGGCTAAAAATAACGGTTTGGTTCCGGTTTTCGGTTCAGTTCGGTTTCGGTTCGACACTCTGGCTGACACATCAGCGAGCACCAGCGATCACCTATACGCGCGTATTCTTTTTTTTTTTTGTGTGTTGGTGGGTGGGGTTGTTTTATCGGCTATCCCAAATAATTACCTTGTTTAAGCTTATATTCTACTTCGATATGTACGCCTTCGAACGTTTAAAAACATTCTCATCAGCAGACTTTCGTGCGAGAGCAGTAATTTATTTGCAATATTATTCCTTCTTGGACAGTCATTGCGGAAATAGGTGCGCGGTATATATACCACTGGGGCAACCAACGGTGTTAGTGGTGAGGGGCTTGTGTGTGCTATGTATGCGTGCGTTGTTATCACGTGGATATGTATGTGACCATGTTGTTCAGTGCATTGTGCGCCTAATATGTATGTACAATGAAACTGCCAGTGCGAATCGATGGGGAGGAGCGTTAAAGTAGTGAAAGTGCATGTGCGGTATGTTGTAACACCACTAGAGCAGGACATTGTTTTTTCTTAAAAATATTGAATTGGACGGTACCAGCGCCACCTGGAGTAGTTTGTTTTAAACGCTAGTTAATATTTGTAAAGCCAGTGCTTTGAGAGTTTACTTGCGCGCGCCATCTGGCCGTGGACGGTGCAACTGTCTTCGTATTTTCTTTCGCCTGAGGTTCGCATCAGACGGTAGCCATGGTAGCATACTTTTGGCGAGTTGTAGAGGATCCTTCGGCGCACCGTATCGGTTGTGTGGGATTACGTATCGGTCCTAGAGTTCCGTATCCGCTGTGTAGGATTAGAGACGGAAGAATTGCGATATGAGAACGAGCACGGGTAAGTGACGCGAAATAGACTGACCATTTTGGCTCGATGCGTTTCGGAAGATTTCTTGTTTTTTTGCTTTTTTTTATTCACGTCGCGAAATTGAATTCGGGGCGCGGATCTCCTCACCTGCACGCGCAGCCGGATTTGTCAATAAATATCCGACGTGCAAAGCTCGTGTTCTGTGGTCATTGGGTGCTCATTGTGCCCTGGAACCGTCGGCTCGACTCGGGGGGGCTCGGTCGCTGCTAGGCGGTCAACGCGGTGCTTTTCTGTCGAGTGTTGCCGACCAAGCAGCGGCAGACCGCCAGTGAGTTGGAAGCATTTGCCTGTCCGGTGACTATCGGAACTCTTTGCGTTGCGGTGGAACTGCTGGAACGTCGATGGCGTGCCGGAAGGACCTACAATGGACGCTTGATTTGGAGCCGCCATTTTAAAATGCGTCTCCGATTCGACGGAGGAGAAACTTTCCTCCCTCTCCCTTGTTGAAAGGGACAAAGTTGCTCCATTTCTGAAGGAACATATGTGTCAGACTCGTTCCTCTATTTAAGGAGGACCACGCTGACCCTTTTTTCTAAGAGTGCAGACAGCAGAAGTGTGTAAGGTATTTAAAGCAGCGCAGGGCGTATAGTACTTTATATTACATTTAGTGTTTGACTATTTGTTTATCTTGATAAAGATGTCGAAGTTTTTCATGTGCTCAAAAAAAAAATGCCTATATTGCCGCAATTTTCACTTAAGATATTTTAATACGTAGTTTGTCGCTCTCACAATGATCGTAAAGAAAACATTTTGAAAAGACGGCGCTATATCATCGGCATCCCGATCTGATCGTCGGACAGGGCCAAACCTTAAGAACATCCTGTCATGCGTTAAAACACTGGAAAAATGCAAAAGAGAAAGCGACCATACTCTTCGTAGTTTCCATATGTTACCTTTCTTTTTTTCAATGAGAAAGCACTTTTTGATTAAACGTCGAAACTCATTAGAAAATATTATTAAGCTGCTATGTACACTCTGCTGCGAATACGCTGGATTTAGCTGTAAATTTACAACAAGTGAAATTCTTTTACGCATTTTTCAAGAACGCTCATTGCCTTCTAAACAGGTTCATTCAAAATAAAGACCTGAACCATTTCTGAAATAATCAGGTTCACATTAAGAAAGACTTAATTGACGTTAAACCTCGAAATATATAATTAGATGCATAATCTTTATATGGCTTGGTGAGCAAAACTTTACTTACAAATACAGCACTGTTTTCTACTGACAAACGCAACCTTCACGAATCTAGTATCTTTGTTTTAACGTAGAAGGATTTAACTTTAGACACGTAACACGTTGCCGGGGGTCATTCGTGGCGACTTTAGTCGAGTCTGTGAACGTACTGCATTTACGCTCATACTCCCTCATTACACCTATCTTAACCAAGGTGCATTTTATTTGCTCGAGGATGTCATACATAAAGAAAACGAGGATGCATTAGTTTTTGTATCATGTCCTGAGTGAGCCGAGTTTGAAACAGCGCATTTTCTTTTTCGGCACATTCGTTAAATGTGGCCTAGTCGATGACAGATGGAATATGTGATGGGTTTTCTTGGTTCACAACAAGTAGCCATTTGCTTGATGTCTGCATCCTCAGTTTGCCTTAATTTTAATCTCTGCTAATTTAACTTTCGACTTTTTTTTCCTAGTTTTCGGTTAACTACACTCGCTCTTCGAGCTTGCTACAACAGAAAGCTTATCGTCTAGGCTTAGCTGGTGTCGCAACTCGTATGCCTTGGTAAGCTCCGCAGCCTTCTGAGCAGTCATCACATCCGATTTGTGTTTAACCCGATCTATCACAGATATCGAAATACTAAAATACAAAACTCTTCTAGACAAAACATATATTTCACTTTATCGTGATTTCCAAAAACATCGAAGCTCTTCAACCATTCGACCTTGTTGGCTCGCAATGTGTAAGCGACGTCAACGTAAGACTGGCATGGATATTTTTTCTTTTGTTTCTATTCTTGCACTTTTGGTGAAAGGCCTCCGCGGATAACCTGCGTATAAAAAGTGGGCTCGCCTTCCCACAGTCGTAGTCTGAAAATTACACCTTTGTGAGTCTAGACATAGCTTTTGCAAGATTACAAGGCAACTGTGCCAAAAGTCGAAATGGACAGGATGGCTAGGTTCGACATTGTACATGTTCCTTTTAAAAGTACATGGAAGTGACGTCATCACGTCTGATTGGTTGGAAGCAAAAGTGACGTAATTTCCCTAGAAAAATGTAGGCGGAGTCGGCAAAACTGGGCGGAGTCGGCAACCGGACGTGACAACAAAGTGACGTTTCACTTTGTACCGAGTACGTTTCAAAAGGTACTAGCTCCTTCGTAGGTGTCTTTCGTTGGTCATATTTTCCAAACCGCGTCGTCGTCGGGCGATTATGCCCCTTTTCAACTAATTTACTTATTGTTTTCGTCGGGAAGATTTACCGACAGCACCGCGCAGCATTCGAGCTCCCGGAGGATTGCGAGCGTGCGACGCAGCGCCGGCTGCGAGAGACAACGTTGGCGCTAGGAACCGGAGGTGAAGAGACTGCGAAACGGAGCTCGTGGACGTTCACGACTGTGGAGCTTCAAGTGTTGTACACTTCGTTTCTACGCCACGGAGTGCCTCCAAAGTGTGGTGGCGAGCGACGAGCATGCAGCGTGGGACTGAAGACAGTCGTCGTCTCTGTCCGCGTCGTGTCCGTCGCTATCGTGCGTCGTGTCGGGGTCCGGCGCGGCTGGCTCCGCTTCCCCGAGACGCCGAGCGAGAGGTACGACGTGGAGACGGGCCTCAGACCGCTCGGTAGGATATCCGGCATCATGGGTTGAGTGAACGAAACGATGATCGCCATCGTCGGCCCGTCCAAGAACGATCCCACCGCCATGAAGGTGGTGCACTGTGCCGCAAGCATTTCTACGCCCTCAACGTGACGGTGGTAAGTACGCTCGTATTACGTACTCAAGATCAGTTCCATGTGTGTCAAAAAGAATACAGCGTAACGCGTTTACGGTGTGGATATGCCATTTTATAAATGAGAGGTGCGGGCTTGTGTGCTCCGCCAGGGGCGGACGCAGGTATTTCGAGGGGAGGGGGGGGGGGGGGGGGGGGTCAGGTTTTTGGTCAGCGTATCATATGTCGCCCCCCCCCCTCGTTTTCACGCCCTAAATTTTGACACATGCAGAATTCAAGAGGGGGGTCAGGTCATCCGGACCACCCCCTCTGAATCCGCCCCTGTGCTCCGACTGCACGAGAGTGTGCTCTAGGTAGTATGTCGTGACTTTTAAAACGTGCATCCTTCCGCCCGCCACATTATGTTTGTTTGAAAGAAGTGGTTTCTTGTCATCATATCTTGCGTCCATGAAGGTGTGTTGCAATCATGTTAATTATCTTGTCAAAAGAACTTGGAAGGTTCCGGAATTGAGACTGCTTTGTGAACCATGAGTGGAACATTCAAGTAAAATCATGTCGGTATCTCTCTCACACTTGCAGATGCATGACGCCGAATGCTGGGTAACATGCATAGAGTCACGGTGGGCGACGACGGCTACGGCCTGGAGTCATGGTTCATCACCCCTGTCCTTGGGATCCACGTGACCTCCATTGCTTGCTGCCGTTGTGGAGCGCTGCAGTGGGCTATTGAAAAACAGATTCTCGTGTCTGCAAAGGCACCGGACTCTGCATTATCATCCATCAATAGCCACCACCACCATTATAACGACACGTGCAGTGCTGGAAAACGCCTGCCTTGTATTGAGTGAGCCAAAACCGGAGTCAGGTTCCGACCCTGAAAAGCGAGAGTTGGAGTCTGAGCCGAGCTCGGAGGGGTCAGCGTCTGATGGCGAGAGGCTGGCTCCTGCCAACCTTCCAGTCGACCTCTCGGACAGGGCTTTGAGGCAACGCCTTGTCGCCCGGTTCGAGACCTGCTGCAGCCGTGCCCCTGCGCAGCGCCACACACGCCAGGATTGCAGTCCCACCCATGAGGGACGCCGCCGGCATCAAGGAGTCTGTCCCCACGACGGTGGTCTCGCCCCAAAGGACGCCGTCGGCGAGCCCCTACTGCCCTCGCCACGGTGATGCCCAGCACGGACGCCGCCGGCGACGGGGAGCCGCTCACCACCACGACTGCGGTCCCGACCACCAAGGACCCATCTGTTTCCTTGCCGTCACTGAAGCCCTCCCCATGAAAGCCGTCAAGTGCACACTTCGCTCGCTGCTCCGCAATCATGGCCGTCCATAATCTATGCAGTCTCCTCAGCTCCAACACCTTGCACAGTTCATCGCGCAGCCACCATGGCTAGGGCCAGCTTGAACTTGAGAGAAAAACATATCGCTGGACTACCAACTATGGTTTAATACCTCTTCCTCTTCATGTGCCTCAGCGATCTGTTTCTTTTTGTTCTTTATTCCGAGAGCTGTAGATGCAATTTAGTTTGAAACGACCCGCATTTCAGCGGGACGTAAAACATTCCAAACACTATTGCTTTTCTTGTCGAGTTTAATGAAAGGCACACTGACGCATGCTACTTTGTTTCCTTCGATGGCCATTGTTTTATATGTTTTCGCATTTCTCGTGCATACAGGCTTTTGTTTCTTGCAAGAATGGTGATGCTGCTGAACACAACACTGCATTTACAGGTGCGGCAATGACCTGCTGTAGTTTCCTTGACAGATGCTGCATGATCTCTTATCCTGTCATTTAGTCACCTACCAGTTTGACCGATGGGACATTTGCCACGTGGTAGGGGAATGTAATAAACACCTCTATGTAACACGGGGCA
>JABSTQ010002666.1:0-34139 GCA_013358835.2 Ixodes persulcatus
TTCTTCCAAAGACACATCACTAAGTTTCAGAAGTGCTGTCCATTTCGTAAGGTCGCAATGTGTCTTTGAGGGGCTAATGTGTAGTGGCAGACTGTTCCTCCCTACGAATTGATGCCATGCCTGTTGGGTACATAAACATGCATTCCAGAGAGCGCCACAAGAAACATCATGCCGTCTGTAACATCCTACATGCACTTTTATGATGAGGGGTCAAATAATGTGTTGATAAAAAACGCCACTTACTCTCTTGATATATTTATTTTTAAACCAAAATCACAGCTATGGAAATTGAAATAAAAAAGATGACATCACTGGAATACATACAAAAATGACTTTGGGTACAAAGTATTTCTTACAAAAATAAAATGATTGTTTTTAAATTCGGCATGTAAATTCAGTCAGAGATGAAGTGACTAGAATACCCAATTTCAATGCCGCTCTACTAATCCTCTGATCATATCACAACTGTTTAAACACAAAAGTAATGAAAAATGCATTAGAAAAGGCCATTGTTTTCCGTATACGCACTTGTCGGGGGTGAGTATCACAATAATGCATACTAGAATGACAATGCTGGACGTTATTCTTGATGTATAAAAGTATGCACCAAAAATAAAGTGAGCAAAGACGAATGCTTGTCAAAATATAATCGACTAGAATACTTATCCAATCTCAACGTCGCTAACCTCTGCCCTATATATATGATGTCAAAACATGTTTCTAAGGCGCCTAAAAGCTTAAAAAGAAATCTTGCATCACATTATGGATGGCACATATCACATATTAAATGCAGAAATCAAAAGGTTATAGGGAAGGCTATTGTTCTTTACATATGCCCGTCACTGATGAAAATACCACAGGAAAGTGTACAAGACTTGCACAGCTATACAACAGTTGTGTGTAAAAGTATGTGGCAAAAACGGCTAGTACTCTATTTATAAACAAATAGGAATGCTTGAAGAAAAATTAAAATGTAACTATAGTCAGTGACATCTTTAGAATGCCTGTGTGGGGGGGAGGGAGACATAAAGGGGATGAAGCAAAACCAAAAAGGCTGGAGAGATGGGGTTTTCTCCTCTCCACCAATCCCTCCCCTGACATTCTGAAGCTGTCACCGACTAAAACACTCAATTTCAACTTTTTCTTGTGTATTCTACGTAAAAAATAATACCTTTTCCGAGTGTGTACAGAGGCGCTTATCACATACTGCTCAAATGCAGGAGTAATAAAAGATTATAGGGACGGCCACTGCATATGCACCTCTCAGAGAAGCGCCAGATAGTGACAGAGAATATCGCCTTTGCTATAATCTTTTTATCCACTTTCACGTTTCAGCACTATCTGATATTTGAGACTCTTGGCACTCAGACATCAAAAGCAGCTGCACAAACAAACATAAGAATGCAGTTGAATATCTGTTCATTACTAAACTGACAGGATGGTGGAAGCCATGTGCCTCTCGGACTTCTCGGATCAGTCAGCAGTCAGTCGTCGGTCTGAGAACAGGGACAGCTAATGAATGAGAGGCACTGATTAGTCCAGGGGCCCTAAACTCGTCAAACACAAAGTTCGGGCCGTAGTTGACGGAGCGCACCAATTGGACAACCACGACGATGACTTCGCGTTTTTGTCGCCGACATACAATCAGCGCGCTCCGCGAACTTTCGGCTTCAAATTTGTGTTTGACGAGTTTAGGGCTCCAGAGGGCACTCAGCCTTCACCGCCCTATTAGGTTAGGGGAATGAAGGGTAGTCACTAAATTCTATTTTAGTTTTTCTTTTGTTCTCTGTGATTTTAGAGTAGACAAGAGTGGTGTTGCCATAGACCCAAGCTTAGAATGCTACAGCCCCAACAGAGACAAGAGAGAGTACGGCGGCACTAAACACTGTACTCAAGACTGATTACCCAAGCAAGGCAAAAACGAAGTACTAAAGCATGGAGAAGACTGAGGCACTGTCAAAAAAGCGTTGCTTGGCATCGATGCTTGTAAGGCAATGAAACTCAGCAAAAATCTGAAATAAACATAGTTGATCTCGGCCCGCATCTCCCCTTAATAGCAAAAGACGAACAGCCTCATTTAATGCAAATGTGCTGAAAAATAGAGGTGTAATACAACAAAGCCTAAACTGCACCTTTTTGTTTCTATATCTTCTGCATCATGTAGCCTTACGATGATCTCGCAGAACAGGGTCAGTCGTGGTTTTCCTTCAGTCACCATGAGAACAGTTGGCAGATTTTCCGAGGCAACATCGATAAATCGCTTCTTTGCCTTAATGCCTTTAAAACGAAAAAATCTCTGCAAAGATATGTAATAAAAATTGTTTTCACATCTTCAGTTTACTTGAAAATATTTGTAAACTGCTCTTTCAAATACAGAAAACACGAAAAAAATCTTGATTTAATAGTTGTAACAAAATCATAATTGGTGTTAGTGGGACAAAAAAGAGACCATCACGGTGCCAGATTTCACAATGACAGGACAAACGGCACGCGTTTATGCCAGGAGTGGAGCCCCAACTGCAAAGCAGATCCGCGCGTTGGGCCACATTTTGCCAAACCGCGTCGCCGTTAGCCAATGGGAGCACCTGCAGTGCAGGGAGATCCCATTCGGTAGCGGTATGAATGCGCCATAATGGAGGTGGCGGTGGTGGTCTTATCAGGGTACCTACTGTTCCTAAAAGCATGAGCAACATCGTTACAGACAGGTGAAGTTTTAAGTGTAGTAAGTAACATATTACCTGGTCTTAGAGCTTTAGGGCTGAATTGTCGTCTACGATATTGGAGATTGTGAGGTGCGTGCCGGTTCACTCTCTTTGCCCAAAAAGTACTCTCCATGGCATCTTTCACCACCTCCATATCCGTACGTAGCCGTTTTCTTCCTTTCTCTTCTTATTGCGTCGATGTGGCCGGTTATAAAATGTCAGTCTTCAGTCGTGGGCGAGGATGCCTGCAGCTCCCGAAAATGAAACGGAGCAAACTAAACCTGTTTCGTTTTACTTTCTGTGGCGAAGTGAACACACAGACAACCTTTCGTGCCGGAGTCAGGCTGAAGACTGACTTCTCGTTTATTAAATATAAAACGAAATAAAAGAGAGACGCCTCTGGTACGGGGCGCTCAAGTTACGTGCGAAGCGGGGGAACAGATGTTTATATCTCGGGCTGCGCGCGAACGTTTGTTCTCGGTCGGAGCTCGCTAGCGTCGGCGCGTCGGCGACTCCAAGGTCGGAGCTCGCTAGCGTCGGCGCGTCGGCGACTCCATAACATCCCTCTAAGAGAGCTTCGAAGAAGTGCCGAAACGGTCTGGCTACTTTACACATCGGCCGTGCCGAGAATGTTTGTGGGAGGTGTCGGCACACGTTTCCTCGGGCCTCGTGGTTGTTTCGGGGAACTCTTCAATGCATTGTTTATCTTGTTGATCGGAGAAAGGAATTAAATGCGTGCGATCGTGGTGTATGGGCCTTGTTCTGAACAACTCCGGTTCGCTTTAGGTCAATGACCCAAACTCGCTCTCCAGAGCCGAGTGGATCTAGTTGACGCACTCCGTGTCGCCGGTCGAAGTATTGCTTTTGTCGGTCCCTGTTTTCTTGCTCATAGTGACGCAGTTCTTTTTGGTCAGGAATCTTTGGTTCCAGGAGCTGAGTGGCGATCGGTACGGTTGTACGCGTCCTTCTCCCCATGAGAAGTTCTGTCGGACTGTATCCGTTGGGCAGAGGCGTTGAACGGTAGATCATGAGTGTCTCGTACGGATATTCCGTTTTGCTGAGTGATCTCTTTATGATCTTCACCGCAGCCTCCGCCACGCCATTGCTTTGCGCGTAGCGAGGGCTTGATGTGATGTGCTTAAATCCGTAGGCCTGTGAGAACTTTGTGAATGCTGAACCTGTGGTTCCCGCAAACTGAGGACGATTATCTGACACCACTACTTCTGGGATGCCATGCCTCGCTAATATCGATTTGCAGTGCATTATTACGCAATCTGCTGTGAGGCTTTCTAGTCGGGCGATTTCGGGGTAGCGAGAGTAGTAGTCGACGACGACCAGTCACCATTTTCCGTGAATGAAGAAGAGGTCCATCGCCACTCTCTCCCAAGGTAGACTAGGAAACTCTGACGGGATGAGGGGAAGCTTTCGGTTCTGGGCAGTTTTAATGCACTTTTCGCAGTTCTTGACCAGGAGCTCAATGTGATCGTTTATCCTCGGCCACCACACGGATACATTTGCCCGTGCTTTGCATTTTTCTATGTCCATGTGTCCTTCATGAAGTTGTTGCAGGATATGTGGACGGCAGGATTCTGGTACTACTATTCTAGAACCATTCATGAGAAGGTTGTTTTGCACGGCAATGTGATGACGGTACTCGTAGTACTCTTTGGGGTCTGTTCCGAGATCTCGGCGATTTGGCCAACCTTTATGGCTGTAGCTGGTGAGTCTTTGGCAAACATGGTCTTTTTTCTGTTCTGCCGTTATCCATTGGAGACTCGTTTGCGTAGCGGGTAGGGACGTCTCTATGTGTCGAATGAAGCAATCGATTTCTTCTTGCATCTCTTTGTCTTGCCGCTGTGGAAGAGGGCTTCTTGACAACGAGTCAGCTGCTTGAAGTTCCTTGCCCGGGACGTGGACAACTTTGAATGAGTAGCGCATTAGACGCATGCGCATTCTCTGAAGATGTGGGGTTAGGTCGACCAATGACTTTGATCCAAAGAGAGAAATGAGAGGTTTGTGGTCGGTTTCCAGTACAAAGTACGTTCCCACGATGTAATCTCGAAATTTTTCGCATGCCCACGTGAGTGCCAAACCTTCTTTTTCAATTTGGGCGTACCTCTTCTCTGTTTCCGTGAGTGTCCTGGACGCATAGGCGATGACGCGATATGATCCATCCTCCTGCTCTTGACGCAGCACTGCTCCCAGGCCGTAGGATGACGCATCTGTCGATACAATCGATCGTTTGTTGGCGTCGTAAATTCCGAGAACGGGGCAGGTTGAGAGGATTTCCATCCACTTTGTGAAGGCTTTCTGCTGAGGATGTTCCCACACGATGTCCACTTTGGAACTGAGCAGTGACGATAGTGTATGCAGTAGGTCAGACAGGTGTGGTACGAATCGTCCTAGGTATTTCGCCATACCCATGATGCGCTTGACTTCTTTCTTTGAAATAGGTATGGGCATCTGTTTCACTGCGTTGACGATTGTCTCGTCTGGACGGACACCATCGCTGTCTACTTGATGACCTAAGAACTTGATATTTGTCACTCGAAAGATGCATTTATCCTCGTTGAGCGTGAGTCCTGCTGATGAGAGACGCCTGAGGACTTCTTGCAGACGTTGCTCGTGCTGCTCGGACGATGACGCCCATATCAAGATATCGTCCTTGTGGCAAAGTACTACCTCCATTCCTTGTAGGAGTTGTGTAATACGTCTCTGGAAGTGTCGTTCTAGAGCCGACGTGATTCCGAATGGTAGGCGATTAAAACAAAATCTTCCTAACAGAGTGATGAATGTCGTCAGGAGTCGTGACTTCTCTTCTAGAGGGATCTGCCAGAACCCAGAATTTGCGTCCAGCTTTGAGAAGATCTTGGCTCCCGCTAGCCTTCCCAGCGTGTGCTCCACTGATGGGATGGGGTGATATTCGCGTTGAATGTGCTTGTTCAGTTGTGTGAGATCAACACAAATGCGAATTTTGCCAGACGGTTTGGGGACGATGACCATCGGCGCGCACCATTCAGTAGGTTCTTCTACTGGAGAGATGACACCTTGCGACTGCATGTTTTCTAGCTCTTTCTGCGTTTCACGATACAGCGAAAGCGGTACTCTTCTCGGTGATGTGATAGCAAACGGTGTCGCGTTACGTTTCAGCTCGAGAACGTGAGCACCTTCAAGAGGTCCCAGTCCTTGAAACAGGTGAAAGAACTCGTTTGATGAACTGATTGCCACCGGGCATAGTTTCCAAGTGCTAGGAGGCGTCGTTTGCTTTTGTTGACACCAACGTTACTAAATAACCACAGTTATGGAACTCCCGCGGCAGGGGGTACCCCCCCCCCCCCCCCACACCCACTTCAGTCCGCCTTCCGTCGTTCGAAGAGCCATCTAGATTTTTGTTTACGAACTGTGTGTTTCATAAAGTACGGTAGAACGCCATCTAGACGCTGCGCTTCGAAACGTACGTATTCCATAGAATACACTGCAGTTACCAAAGCAGCCGTCCGGCGCGTCGAACCACGGGAGGCGAGTCGTGGTGAGTGAGAGGGGGGGGGGGGGGGGGTACTGCCCGTGCATGCAGCGTATATAAGCAGTTCCGTAACTGACCTAATCTAATAACGTTGGATGACGCTAACACGGGCGAGTACGCGTCCGACCGCGTCGAACAGCGAGCGCCTATCGTACAGGGCAATATTGCGGCTCTATGAAGCACCTTCAGAAATGCCTATAACGTTCATGCTGCTATGTAGCCAAAGCAATGAAAACTCACCGTTCAATTGGTCGCAACTATGACTTCTCTTCGACGAGGCCATCACCACCACAGGTTAACGCTTCCCCACTCCCTTATTTCGTCTGCTGCGAACTTTTCGTCGCCGGTCAGCGCGAGCGAGCGGCGCGCTGACCTTGGACGCTCCGTGTTAACGGCGCGCTGACGGACACGCAGCGCCATGGGGTGAGCGGTCATTGAAACTGACGCGCAGCGGCCAATGGGAGCCTCCTCGAAGCGCGCCAGCCAATGACACCGGAGTCAAAATCCATCAGCTTTACTCCTCTCCTTTGGGATCGGGGAAACTAGTTACCGTTATCTAGGCTTTTCGCGTGGTTTCATAGCTGGGAGCTGGCTTCACTTGGAGAAAGGGTTTAAGGTGTCGTTTGGCGCGGCTCGCTCCATGGGACAGTTAATGCTTTCGCATTAATAGCTAATCGAGTGATGCTTCATCCACCTCATCGAAGCTTGCGGCAGTCATAGTTGACGAGGGGACTAAGTATTTATTAAGGGAGCAACTCCAGTAGGAGCAACGAAATGCCCGAGTGACAAACAGCTCGAGTTACCGCTTCTGAATACAGGGCGCTAGGGTCGTGGGGATGAACGATGGCGTTTGGTCCGGGAATCGATGACCCATAGCTGATATCCCGCGTACACAAATAAAATTCGAATAGAAATGCATAACGAGCTTACACTTTTTAATACATTTAATAGATATCGAAAAGCATATATGAATAATTCGGATTAGAAACTCATTCGAAGGCGAAAATAGGAGGTTATCGCAGACGACAGTATAGAAAACAAAAACAACGAAGCTGTAGACGGCCATCAGTTCAAGCATGGCGTAGCAGAACGAGCAGACTAACCGGCGGTAGCAAGCGCCGAAGCGAAGGGAAGAGAGCAAAAACTAGCCAAACAATGCAAAGCAAAACACGCGATGCGCGGTGATTTCAACGTCAAGTAAACAAAAAGGAGAGAAAAAAGCAACAAAAAAACACAAAATAAAAGCAGGAGGAGGAAAGACCGAGCCGGCGTCGCGTCGTCTCAGACATAAAAAGAAAGTGGAATTTGAAAAACGGAAGGAGTTGCAAAACTGACCAACGAGTGCCGGGTGTTATTGTAAAAGACGCAGAAGACGTTAGTCGTCCAGGCGCTAAAAACCGGAATTCGTGCACCGTATATAACGTGACCGAAATCACCTTTATTTGCGCCACGACGCTCTCCTCCTTTTTATTTTGCAAGCGAGAGAATTCTGCTTTTTCTGTAACTCAGCTTTTATTAATCTCACTTATAGCGTCAAATTTTGCATGCGCACTATCGACTTCTTCCAGAGCATACTAACATCGCAGTAACGTACGTAGTTTGAAATTGCCTTTTGATTCTTCATCCGGAGACCATCTTAATGGGATAAGCCAGCTCGCCTATTCGACAAAATGGTTATAAGCACGACATTCATAAGACATGAGAATTTTAACAACAAAACGAATTGATTGATAAGAGCAGTAAAATTGAAACGTAGCTATGTTCTGACATGTTTGTACATTGCCCTTTAAAAAAAAAAAAAGAAAAAAAAACATCGCGAAGGTGCACATGGCGACACTGTTAGCGCGAACACGACGTCGGCGCATTTTCGCATTTTACTTCTAACTAGTATTAGTGAGCACAATATTTTATCGCTTACATTATAGAACTAAATGAGCTCTTTCCGTAGCAATAATAACTTGGATGACATCTCTTGGTTTTAAAGAGAAAAACTGGAAAAACCGGCGATCGCTTGTTTGCGCTAACAGTGTCGCGCTTTGTACATTCGTTTTTTGTCTGACTTAGATAAGTTGTGAGAGTGTTTTCTTCAGAAGAGCCCCAAAAGTGCAACTTCAAACCTCTAATATCTTTCCCACGCGAAGAAAATGTCCTTCACTCATGAGGTGCACCTCTTTTTTAACATTCAAAGCAGCGAATACCCGTGACAATATTTTTTTTTTCATTGGTCACCTTGCACGGAGATATGCAAAACCAATGTTTTGTAGAGAATCCGTCTGTTAGAGAAAACTCCGAACTCGCCTGGGGTGCTGCGATCACTCTTCACCCGCTCTCCGCGGGAGTTGCCAGTATTGGGTTACATGGTATCCGGTCAAACCCTTGCGCACCTAAACGTGTTCGCTCTTGATAGTAGTCTGATGTATTCACGAGCAGATATAGTTACGAAGGTTATGACACTCAAGCCCAACCAGAAAAATATTTCTATAATAAGTTTAAAAACCCAGTTTCGCGGAAGAGATAACACGATGAGAAAACCCAGTATGTAAGAAGGTAAAATGAAATAGATAGTCGGCCCTTTGCTTGAATTGTTAATTTCACCAGGTAGCATTTAAGAGAATTTGTGAACCGTTGCACCTGCCCCCACAATATTTTTTTATACTATTATTATTAAACTGGTACTTCGGCTTACATGTGTGAGCCTTGACGGGGATGATCATAGATATAAATGAAAAATAAAATGACAGCTCATCAGCAGTTACTCATGTCGGAAGTACTTTCAGAAAGATGTGGAGTGACGAAAACGTTGCAATTTATATTTGTTAAAAGGTTCAATTTGCTAGATACCTGAGGTAAAAGGAAACAATTAAACGCGGCATGCTCACATTAATATTATTTTATAAACTAGTCTAGACGACACGTTCGTTGGACTTCCTGGCCTCTTTCACTCTTAGCACTAACGGTGCCGTTAGGAAGGCTATATATGTATGTATATAGACTGGTATGCAGTCGAAGGTACGTCATTTCTGGAGCAGCATTGGGCGGTTTTATTAATTAATATTTATGGCGTGACGCTTTCTGCACCGTGAAACTTAACGGAAAACCTAAACAACTTTATTTTGGCAAATATCCTTCGGAACCAAAAACTCGGATAAAAGCGCGCTTTTCACTCGGCGCGTCCATTCAGCGTCCCGTTCGTGTATGAAGGCACTCTACGTCCCGTGAATCCGTAGCGCCATCTCTGGATAAGGCAAAGAAACATGCCCTTCGTTCGGTGTCTCCCCGACAGCTGCCGCTCCGCCGTTGAAAGATAACTTTTTTATTTTCTTATTTTCTTTGTACTCGGAGTTCCGACCTGAACTTTTAGCACAATAATGTGACCAGTTAAAGACATTTTCAAGAAAAATTTGCTACAAGATCCGTCATGTTTTTTTTTTTTTTTTTTTTTTTTTTTGCAAACCATTTTAGCGTGCTCTTTTTTACACCTTGTATTTATATTTGCAGCAGAACGAGGTTTATATTTTTACATATAGATATTAATGCGAAACCATTAACTGTCCCATGGAGGGAGCCGACGTCATCAGTTCGAACCGCGCCAAACGGCACCTTAAAGGGATACTGAACCAAAATTTGGACTTCGCAAAATAAGGCCGTAGAAGCGTTGAACGGGACGCTACGAACTCCAAAACATCAGCCATACATCGATATCACAAACGGACGGCCGTACTTTTGGAAAAGAAGGGCGCGATGAAGCGAGGTCTCTGACGTCACTGTCCTCCGGGTGAATTTGAGAATGAGGGGAAGCGGCCTCGCTTCTCTCCTCCTCGCTTCGGTTCACCAGCTCGACGGGATGAAGCGAGGAGGAGAGGGAATGGGAATCGTGACGTGCCTTGTCTCGTCGGCCTCGTCGGCCGTATTCAATCGCAAACTTCTTTTCCAAAAATACGGCGATCCGTTGGAGATATCGCTGTAGGAGTGATGTTTTTGGGTTTTGCAGCGTCCCGCCTATCTATCCAGCCCTGTTTTGTGAGCTCGAAATTTCAGTTCAGTATCCCTTTAAATCCTTTCTCCAAGTGAAACCAGCTCCCAGCTATGAAACCACGCGAAAAGCCTAGACAATGGCACCCATACTTCGTTTCACCTTAGATCCGAGCGCGGCTGATGTTATGAGCCGAAGGGCCAATCAAACAGCGTAAAAAGCGCAACGTCATGGCGTGCTCTCTGCCCTTGATGTGGCTAGCCGGCGGAGAAGCACGCACAGAGGGACGGCGAATACCGGGGTCCTATCAGCTGCAGAGAGCACGCCATGACGTTCTGCCTCTTTCGCTGTTTGATTGGCCCTACGGCTCATAACATCGGCCGCGCTCGGACCTAAGCTGAAACGAAGTATACGCCTCGCAAGTGGGCTCATTTTCGTCTTCTGCGCATGAGAAAGGAAGTAGCGGGGACGTCAGAACGCCAAGCCCTGATTGGCTGATCGCGGCCCCCTATCTGAGCGTCGTCTGCTCCTTTGCAACGTCGTCTGCTCGCAACGTCGTCTGCGTCTGTCTTACCTTTCCTGTGACTTTCGGAAGTGCAGGTCTTTACGAGTGAGCTCGACTTCGCCTTTCAGAGAGGGCAGACGAAATAACTCGAGCGGTACGTTGTTTTTGTCTAACAGCTAGCAGACGCGCATCAAGGAGAGAAGTCAAAGGACTCACTGGCGAGGTGCCCCGAGGCGCCGAGGTTTGTTTGCTAAGAACCGAGAGTGAGCGTGTTAGTGTCCGCAAGTTCCCTCCCAAATACTTTTTCCCTCCTTTCCTGTGCGGCGAGACTCCTCACTCTTTAACGGCGTCTGCGGGTTGGCGCAGTTAACGTCGTCTGCTTTACGTCTGCTAGTCAAAGCGATGGCTGCTTTATCTTTCCTGCGTCTGTTGGAGATTCACCGCTTTTTCACCGGCGAGAGTCACCGCTGCCTCGGAAAACAAGGAGATGACAAGAGGAACAGATTGACCTCTTAATCTAAAATTGAGGTAAGCGATCAAAGTATAATACGGGAAGGGTTCACTAGGGTCGTGCGGGCACATTCCATTCAGCACGCCATCCGATCCTGGCCAGACGGTCTTGGCCAAGGACCGTCGGAGCACCGCTGCGCCGCTGCTAGGCCTATCTGCCGAGCTCGCTTGGTCGGGGTCCGTGGAATCGTGGCCGTTGGAGCATTTCCCAGGTGTTTGTGGATCCAGCGTTCTTGTTCGTCGTGGTTTATTTCAAGTACTTTTACTTTTTTTCTTGCTGCTTGTAGTCGGGACGCGTGAGAAGAGCACGTACAAAAATAAACGTCCATTGGTCGTCGCGACCAAGTAACTGAGCGACGCTGTCGGCCATGCTGAGTTGATCGTAAGAAGTGCGTAAGACAGCTTCGGAGCTGTCGTAGGATTCCGTCGTAACCTGCGCAAAACTTGCAATAATTTCGTTTCGTGAACACGAATTTGTTCTCGCGTTTTGTCTTACACGCATTTTTGGCGTAAGATCGTTTCGTGAATCTGGCCTCTGCACTTCCGAAAGTCGCAGGACGACGCTCAGATAGGGGGTCACGATCAGCCAATCAGGGCTCGGCGTTCTGACGTCACCGCTACCCCCTGCCAACGTTACTAGATTACCTCAGTTGTGTAACTCCCGCGGAGGGGGGTACCCCCCTCACTCACTTCAATCCGCCTGGAGTCGTTCGAAGCGCCATCTATATTTTCATTTCAGAACTGTGACTTCCAAAAAGCACAGCTGAAGCGCCAAATGGCGATCACAACGCCGCCATTTCTCCCGCAGCGGTCACTCGAGGAACTGCACGTGACATCTATTTTTGGCTTCAATCGGCCATTTCGGAGCCGAAGCAGATGAAAGGGTTACAGGGGTGCCACCCCCGTCTCCCCAGCGGACGCGCCGCTACATATCAATGAAGTTAAGATGCTCTTAGGTCGGGACGCGCTACCTGAAATCCCCGCTGAGGCATGGTTGTATAAAAACAATATTAATTGTGCTGCAAAACCTTGCAAACTAAAAATTTTAGAAAACATCACGCGCCCCTCATTTTGTACTAACTCCAATAAAAGTTACTACAAAAAAAAGTTTTTTGCCGTTGGTTTTTACGTTTCTAGTAAGGTTGAAACGATCGTATCTCGATTCAGTTACCAAAGCAGCCGTCCGGCGGCGCGTCGAGCGACTCCGGGCGAGTCGTGGTGAGTGAGGTGGGGTACTGTTCGTACATGCAGCGTCTATGAACAGTTCCGTAACTGAGTTAAACTAATAACGTTGCCCCCTGCGCAAGAAGCAGACGCACTTGCCCTCCGCATAGTTTCCCCGATTCCAAAGGAGCTCCTTCGGTCCCATTGGCTGGCGCGCGTCGACGAGGCTCTCATTGGCCGCTGCGCGCGTCAGTTTCAACGACCGCCGCCCCATGGCGCTGCGTGTCCGTGCCGCGAGCGCGCCTGTAACACGAAGCGTCCAAGGTCAGAGCTGCGAGGAGAGATTGGAGAGCGCTCGCACGGCCGACGCAAATACGCCGCAAAGGAAACACGGTAACGGTAGAACGGCACGCATGCTTTCGCATTCACAACTCATAAAAAGTGCTTAGGTGTGCCTCGAGCCTTTTTCTTCCTCAAATTCGTTAGCACGATGTATCGCAAAATCAAAATACCTCAAAAGCTGCTCTCTAATTTCGCGTTACAGAGATTTGTAAACGTCTTACATTTTTTACCTTCGTCCGTCAGGTATTCCGTCCCCGCCTAAACACTTCTGCAACGATTGGAAGACGCGGCCATGAAAGTGGCGTTGAAGCATTCCATCATGCACGAGCCACGGTCAAACAAAATCAACAAAATAAATATGCAGTCTTTTCAGCTGCGCTGTTATTCGTGTCGCATGACATTCACGAGCAAGGTGGGTGAGCGTCATGGCGCCACAATTAAAACACGACCTAAACACATTCGCTTTCGAAGGCCAGGTGCTCTGCAAAATTTGAGAGCTACTTGCCTTTCGAAGTGAAATAACGGGAACGACAAACTTGAGGCGAGCCGAACGTCCGACTGCCTCCATTCCAACTGCTCGCAAATTCTTACTTGTGTTGGTATCTTGTCGGTATGACACCATGCTTGCAATCACAACGGCTGTACAATTCATAGAGCAGCGTGGCCGCTTTTACAGGCATCAGCATCTTTATTCAGCACCAACACACGCAAAGGAACAAATCAAACCAGATCAAGCAACATTGTTGACGTGTGACGCTAGGTTTATGCCAGTCCCGCTACAAAAACAAGCACCCGCACAGTGCTTCCGAAGGCGCGTATATACTTGCGACTAGGACTGGGCACTTGATCGATTAACCTACCGATTAATCGATTAATGCTTTAATCGCGATTAGTTTTAGAGCGCAACTCTTATGTGCTCGTTCTCGTGTTTCGCGGTGTCGGCGTCGCCGTCGCCGCCGGCGTAACCGCGCGCGCTGCATTATGGGATGTCATAGACCTATACACCAATTCAATTCCCCTCTAACTTTAGTGAATCAACTGAATTGATCTGTAGGCTGTGACCTCCCATAATGCAACTCTGCGCATCCAGTTTCCCCGCTAAATTTAGCGGTAAAACTGACATCACATGACCTCAACACTAATTCAGTTTCCCCACTAAATTAAGCGGGGAAGTTGAATTGGTGTTGAGGTCACGTGACGTCAATTTTCCGCTAAATCTAGCAAAGAAACTGACTTTATTCATAGGTGACATGACACCAAGTCATGTGGCGTCATTTTCCCAGCTAAATTTAGCGGAGAATTGAATTTCTGTTAAGGTAACGTCATGTCAATTGTTTTTCCCCATATAATATGTTACAAATATTTGCTCTGTATTCTTCCCGCGTGTTGTTTCGAGTTTCTTAAATTTGGTTTTAAAGCCTGACCCTACCTATTATTTCCTTTGACCACTCGCTTTGCATATTCGTACAAGCCTACATGAGAAAAAAGCCATACCTCGGCAAACCTCACTCATGAGGGCCCTCACTCACCCTCATCTTTACAGGTGAGGTGAGGGTGAGTTCGTATCTGAACCCCGAAAATTCTTGAGTGCGATGGTGAGTGAGAGCCGTGAGGTCTGTCAGGGCTGTGAGGACCGTGAGTGCGTGTGGGGTATGAGTGCGCGAGGGGCGCGAGGGCGGTGAGTGCGTGAGGGGCGTGAGGGTCATGAGTGCGTGAGGGTCGTGAGGGCGGTGAGGGTGTGAAGGGCGTGGGGGCCATGAGCGCGTGACGGCGGTGAGTGCGTCAGAGGCGTGTAGGGATCGGCTGAGGATTTGATCGTTTCCTGGAAAGTGAGGTGGTCGACCTTCAACTGTTCGAATTGGGGCACCCCGAAGGCTCGCCCCGAGGATAGGGGGATAAGCAGCTTGAGCCCTTTTTAATCTTTGGCCCGGGAAGGAGACAGACATTCTTGCCTGTCGCCGCAAGGTGGTGGCGCCCTCCCCGGCTTTGTCGTCACGGCGCGTTCCCAGTGACGGCTTGTCCAGTCGGGAGACTGCTACAATGGGGTTTTAGCGCTGAGGGGCGCCGGTCTGGGTCCACTTGGACTCCATTCCGCTTTACTCTATAACTGCTATAACTTCGAAGGACACGGCGCCAATTTGTTTTGACCCCGCGAAGTGGGGGGTGTTTTCCCCGTAAAGTTGTAAAGTATTGCCCCGACTGGAGAGTTACCCAAGGGGTTTAGCATTGTTTCTTTTCTTAGAAAAGGGAAATAAAGAGTTCCGTGGCCTCCCTGTGATTGTGGGGACAGTGATGTGATTGCTGCGCCAATTGCGCCAAACTGCGCCAAGGGGCTAACCCTGTTACATCCTGCTACATTTCGCCAAAATATGGGCAATCTGCGCCAAGCCTGCGCCAAAGCACCAATTTAGGTCGCCTTTCAGAACCGAAACTAAACTGAGTACTGTAATTGAGCAGGCGTGTGTTATATGGCGCAAACGGCCGCCTGACACAAAGTACCGTGCATCAATTGTCCACCCGGTCTTGCATGGTTTTCCCGGCGTCTCGCGTTTCGCGCTCTCGTCTTGTGGGTCTCGTCTCTCGTCTCTTTTTTTTATATTTTCAGCGATAGACGCGGATGTGTGCAGACGCTCCGACGTTAGCGTGCCGGGTACCAGCCATGCCGGCATGCTGAGAAACGAAACCACGTTTTTGCGCGGCAGGAGTTACTTTGTGAGCTGAAGCAACGGCCGTGGGAAAACTATATTTGGTCACTGCCTTTCAGTCACCGTGGTCGCGCGACGTCGAATATTGCCGTCCCCACATCACTGCAGATATGGTACATTCTACAATAAAATTAAGTATCGCCGCATGTTAATCAACATTCCTGTTCTTGTTTAAATCATACGTTACTACAACAATTCATCTTTAATTCAAAAACTGCTCTGCCAAACTATTGATTATCTAGATTCCTCTCGGTGGGCCTTCTTTCGAAAGGGACCTCGGTACGTGAAAAATCTGCCGTGAAAAAGTTGGTGAAGAGAAGTGAGCTAAAGCAAAGAAGGCAATGTCTGCACGCTGAACCCGCACAGCGTGCTTGTTTGTCTCGAGTTCAGTCGTTGCACAAAGCGCTCCAATAACTTTTTGAGACTGGCTCGCAATGTCTTGCATCGATGCACTCAGGTTCTTTATTTTTTGTGTGTTTAGCTTGTACCTTGTTTGACGGCCTGCCAAGTACGCGCCACTGGACTGTTTTTGTCGCATGCTCGAAAGTTACATTTTGTGTACAAGTTTGGGGATAAGTTAGCGACGGAGCTGAGGGGCATGGTTTCGGTTTCCATCGGACAGCCGTTGTCTGTGCTCGCGCGACGAAGCATGCTCAACAGCAAGCCTGCCGAAGTTGGCCTCACGTGCATGCGAACATGATTGCGTGACTGAAGCACAAGCTTGGACGCTTGGAATTCATTGTTTTACGTTTGCTTAATTTTGACAAAAATCTGGCACGTCGGGAACCAGTAAAACGGTGGCAAGCGGTTTTTTTAAATTGCTTGGCGATGCCTACAGCACTGTACACTTGTGGGATGTCTGAGCAGTAAAAACAGAAGCAGCGAGTTCCGTCACAACACGTCAGATCAGAACACAACACAACACAAAGTGCCCTTCGTTTGTACAGCACTTAAAACGAATATATTTATTTTCCTAAGAATATCTGCTCCAAAATCCACTTTTGCTTCTCCGAAACACTGTCTTGGCTGCTCCAAAAGCCGCTTTTGCTGCTCCAAAACACTGTTTTGTTTGCTCCAAAGGCCACATTTGCTGCTCCAAAACACTGTTTTGGTTGCTCCGAAACGTGCGCCAAAAGGGCTTGGGCCAATCACATCACTGTGGGGAGGACCCGCTGGCACTGGGGCCAATAGAATTGTATAATCGTCCTGATTGGACAGGCCCTGTGTCAGCGGGGAGTTTTTTCGACCGCGCTGGCGAGAAAACGTTGAGTTTGAACAAAACCGCGCGCGGAGCAAGTTATCTCCCGCGGTCCGCCGGTCCGCGTAGCTTTGTCGCGAGCGACAAGCAGTTTCTTTGAGCCTCGTACCGTGCGCGGTGGGCACTTTGCGCCGAGGCGCGTTTTTCGTCTTTCTACTGCCGTGAGCGGACAGTAGAGTCCTGTAACCAAGTTTGCTGTCGGCGTTTTAATACATTTATTTTTATCAATCGTTGCTCTCGACTTTGAGCGTCTTTCCTCGAGGCTCTGCCACCACCAACGAGCAGCGAAGCGACAACCCAGCGCGGCAGTCCACGATCGCCCGGCCCTGACTTACAACTTCTAGGAAGGACCGGGGAAAAACAACCTGTGACCCTCAAGGAGGGGTATTCTTTACTGGGCATGAGGGTCATGAGTGCGTGAGGGCCGTGAGTGCGTGAGGGGCGTGAGGTCCATGAGTGCGTGAGGGCGGTGTGTGCGTGAGGGCCATGAGTGCGTGAGGGCGGTGAGTGCGTGAGGGCCATCGGCGCGTGAGGGGCGTGAGGGCGGTGAATGCGTGAGTGGCGTGAGGAACGTGAGGGCCATGAGTGCGTGAGGGGCGTGAGGGGTATGAGTGCGTGAGGGCGGTGAGTGCGTGAGGGCCGTGAGGTTCAGTAAGGGTGAGTGAAGGGCTCAAGGTGAGTGTGACTGTGAGGATGAGGGTGAGTGAGGGGCTAAAGGTGAGTGTAGCTGTGAGGGTGAGGGTAAGCGAGTGGCTTAGGTGAGTGTAGCTGTGAGGGTGAGGCTGAGTGAGGGCGACCTATAATGCCGACTTCTGGAAGACACTAAAGTTTTGTGTTTTTCTGATGTATTCTTCTCTGATTTCTTTTTCTGCTAATATTATGCAAGATATACATTTGTTCTGTATCTTTCCCACGCCATTTGTCGAGATTCTTAAATTTGGTTTTATAGCAAGACTGACCCTACCTATTCTTTCCTGGAACCACTCGCTTTGCCTATTGGTACAAGCCCACATGAGACTACATCTTTCTTTGGTTTTCTTTTGTATTCGTCTTTTTTTTTCTTTCTGCTAATATTATGCAAGACATTTTGGTTCTATAATGTTGCCACGCGTTCTTATGATATTCTTATATTTGGTATTAGTGCAAACCTGACCCTACCTATACTTTTCTTGTACCACTCGCTTTGTTTATTCATGGAAGCACATATTAGAATACATATTTCTGTGTTTTTGTAATGTATTCTTGTCTGTGAAGCAGCCGACGTCATTTGACCTTAATTTCAATTCAGTTTGTCGTTAACTTTAGCAAGGAAATGGATGTCACTTGACCTATTCACCAATTGGTATCCCCGGTCAATTTAACGGAGACATTAATAAAGATTAGGTTTTTCTTCACTTTTTGAATCGACTGTTTAATGTGGTCTAAGCAAATCTAAATGATCGCTTCTTAAATACTTATTCAAAGCATTCTGTATGTAAAGGTCGCTGTCATTTTGCAAATTATTTTACTTGTCACTCTCGCGGAAAAGACTAGAAAAACAACTCCACATAAGTAGTCTTATGAGCAAACCTGTGTGTTTTCGTTTAGTGCGTCTACAAAGATCACAGTTGAAAAATAGTGAAGAATCTAATAATGCCAAGTTGGAAACACACTTTGCTTATGTGCCTAGTTTTCAAAATCTGTTAATTTAGCACACGATAGGTAGTTAAGGCAAGGCTTGTCCTCTGTGCAGTTCTTTTCCGTTTTCCATTTTTTGCGTGGTTTTTGCCCTTTTGTTGCAGGTACTGGAATTGTCATCTGGCGTTGTAGGTGCCAAAAGAGATTAATTAATTTATTCATTTTTACATTTTTAGATGCCACTTTTTTTTTTTTTAGTACGGTGGAGTGGTTGGCGTTTTTGACGTGGAGATTTTTATTATTGCGTTCAATGGGTTTGTCACAATGAACGCCCGTCGTGATGACCGTATATTGGTTGTACCGTTTTTTTTTTTTTTTTAGACTTAAGCTATCGTGATGCCCGTATTGTGCGACGTTCCGACTCCATCTCGTGTGATGAACGGACGACTCAGTGGCACAGGACGTTGTGCTGAAACTATGATATAGCTACTGTCAGTTAAATACATGTAGATTATTTTACTTTACAAAATGTTACAAGAGCCACGTCTTCGAATTGCGAGTGCACTACGATATATTTATTTTCTTACAACACAAATGTAATAAGGTACAGTCTATATCTGCTTTCAAGCAGATTTTCATACTCGTTCCAACATGTTTATCTGTATTGAATCTTTCTTAAAATCACTTGTATAAAACGTATGCAGCTGCAAAACAAAACAATATCTCGCCCATTTCAACGCAAGTTTCAACGGGGACCTCAGATTGGCAAATGGAAACATTGTACATTGATATATCGAACACAGGACTGCGCTATTGGTTGCAAGTATTCGTTTTAATTACCTATCCTTAGCAACGTGGAGCTCCTTTACCCTGACCTCAAACTGTGGCAAAACGTTGAATTTATTAATAAAAAAACACACACACACGTCAAGGCTGATGACAATGAATGTTGAAATCAATGGATAAAAATGTAACTCCACGAGGTAATTAAAACAGCAGCTTCACTTCTACTCCACAGCACACTGAGCTTCAATTATTTCCCTAGACATAGCCCGGATGATGATGTGAAAAGCTCAGCACAATCTGCGTGTATGACCTTTGTTGCTAGTACTGGTGCAATAGTATACTCCTGTGCCTAAGTGTGGTACTGATACAGTTTTTTTTTTTTTTTTTTTTTTTTTTTTTAACGTAAGGAGTCGCGAGACTTTTTCGAATCTAAGATATACAAATATGTTTCACCAGATTTATTAGCGAAAACAAGCCCATTATAACACTTAAAATGCAAAAATAGTAGGGCTCGGCAATTGATTGATTAACCTTCCGATTAATCGATTAAGGTTTTAATCGCGATCAATTTTTTAACCGGTTAATCGGTTTTTTTTCGGTACCCCAAAAGAGGTCGATAGAACGCACGCACGGCTCTATCCTGGATGACCTGCCCAAACTAAAAGTAAATCATGACCCCTAACTCTCCTTCCATCCCCCCCCCCCCTCCCCCGAAAAAAACGCTGCGTGGCATGCATCCAGTCGTTCTGTCCCGAGCGGTTTTCCGCTCCCAGACAGGTGCTATAGACGCTTTCAGGCAGCTGTGCATGGGCGCCGCCATAACCGACCTTCAGTTTTTGTTCCCTCTTATTCCGTTCGCTCCACTTCATCATCACCACAGCAGGACAGGCTATTGCCACTTTAGGTGCTACTGCGTCATTCTCACCAGTATAGGCCTTTGGGGAGGCTGGTCAATGCCCGCTTCAGTGGCTCGGCATCTCGGTAAGACGAGAGAAGGTCGGCTATGGCGGCTCAATTTGGCGCGCGCTGAAAGCGTCTATAGACAACAATTCTCGCGCTCGCGAAGCGTCACGTGTTGGAGGATATACATTGCAGTCCTGCCGAGGCCAGACAAACAAGCCTTGCCCGCAATTGATCCCCCCGCGAGCGCAAACGTCACGTGTTGAGGATCTATTACACATCCTGCCCAGGCAAGATGAACAAGCAGACAAACAAGCTGGGAAGCTAACAACGCCATCGTTACCAGTGTTCCAGTATTCGGCTCGTAAACCTGAACGAGTTCGCGAGTATAAAAGGCAATCTCGCCGGAAAGTTTGGGTTTAAAGTAAACTCCAGCGGTGAAGTTCTTAATTCGAAGGAAGTTCATTGCCTCATCTGCAAAACGGCGTTTTCGTACAGTGGAAGCGTAAGTTCGCTTTAATATCACCTACGAGCGAAGCACCCAGGTAAGCCGCTGCAGCAACGATCATCCGCAAAAACGCAGACAACAATCGACGCCTTCTCATCGAGGCCTCTTTCTCTAAAAAAAAAAAAAAAAGAAGAAAGCAGAGCCCAAGCCCTTACTTCTTGGCTTGTTTCTGCAAGCCGGCCACTGAACATTGTTGAAGACCCAGGACTAAGGAATGTGCTTCAGATAGCCTTCGCGTCGCGCAGTTAGTGCTAGGGTGGACAGCCTGTACAACACCAAAAGAGAGTGTCTTCAAGCAGAACTTTCGGCAACCAGCTTCATCAGCTTAACGGCTGACGTTTGGACCTCAAGTTGCCAATGATGCCTACCTTGGCGTAACGGCGCATTGGATTGACGACGACTGGGTGCTCCGATCCGCAACGCTGCAGGTGAGACACGTACCGGAACGCCACACAGCAGAACAATGTGCCCGTGAGGTTTTGGAGGCTGCTATGGCGTGGGAAATTGATCAGAAGGGGGAAGCTGTGTGCACCGATAACTCGCGTAACATTTGTCTTGGTGTAGAGAGAGCGAGCTTCCAGAGCCTGAAGTGCGCAGCCCATACGTTGCAGCTGTGCATCCACAAGGCGCTCAGCGTGACAGGAGTGGAGCGACTACTGGCCGCCTGTCGCCGTACTGTGGGTCATTTTAAGAACAGTTCGAACCACCAGGCCGCCCTTTCAAAACAGGCATATGATCTCGGAGCTCAAGAAAAAAAAAAGCTGCAGCAAGATATCGCCACGCGATGGGATAGCACCTACATAATGATAAACAACCTGCTCGACCTGAAGGAGCCCTTGCGCCGCGCCATGAAGGATGACAGTGCGAGCAAATCGACTGTTCCCCGCTTCACAGACGTCAACTGGGACATGCTAGATGAACTTAGGGAGGCTTTGGGACCCCTTCTTGAGGTGACGGAGCTTCTTGGAGGAGACAGGTATGTAACACGGTCCGTCCTCATTCCAGCCAAAAAGCTGAAGAATAAAATGAGAATAAATGACTGTGACCCCGCCATCATCTGCCGCTTCAAGGCCATGCTGGTAAATTCAATCGATGAGAGGCTAAGCGCGTGGCCGTACTACAACGATTACGAGATGGCTACATGTCTCGACCCTCGGTTCAAAAGCCTCGCTTGCATCGACAAAGATCACCGAGAACACGTGTGGCAAGAGCTTTCCCAGCAGGCACGTATGTCGTCGGACACTCATCGCGACAACACACAAAAGAAAAAAAAAAAAAAAAGAAAAAAGAAAATATGTCTTCTCGGAGGAAAGTGAAGAAGCTTCCGTCTCCTGCCAAGCGTCACTTTATCGTTCGCTGCCAGAAGTAACAGACGATGCCCTGGACCCGTTGCAGTGGTGGCGAGCGCGGGGCTGTCTCCTTTCCGAGCTAGTGCCGATCGTTAAGAGGGTGATGTGCGTTTCAGCCTCCTCAACGCCGTGTGAGCGTTTCTTCAGTGCAGCAGGCATGATCGTAAACAAAGCACGGAGCAAAAATATGTGAGTCTTTGAATGGTTGAACTAGTGCCCCTAAATAAGCTACGCTTCAGAGCAACGACACATGACCATATTGTGTCTTAAAATCATGGTTGCCAGTTATCTGAAGCTTTATCTGAAATCGCAGGAAACGCCTTTCCGCCCTCCACACATGTTTAAACAGTTCGTGACAGAGCAAAGCAATATTGCGTGACCTTCCCAACACCGAATCTAATGCTGAGGAAGTCGCACTCTTGAATCATGACGATCGGTAGTGGCGTCTGCTCTGCACACGAGCCAAAATGGCGGTGCCCACAACAATGCCGGGGAACGGAGTGCCGATACTCTAAGCGCAGCTCATTTAGTGGCTCTAAGTTGAACTATATGTATCATCAATTGTAAACGTCGTTTGCGCCGTGTACCAGTGAGTAAAATAAGTGTTCAAAGGCAAGTCGAGTTGTTGCATTCTTTTTAATATAATATAAAAATCAACGCAACCGATTAATTGATTAATTAATCGATTAAAGGGTGCCGATTAATCGGGTTAAAATTTTTAATCACGCCCAGCCTTAAAAAAATAGTAATTGCCACGAAGACTGGATTTGGCTCTTGTACATTAGAACGCAATCTAGAAAGAAGTCCCATACTTATAAGCTCGTGTGCCATTGTTTTTCCCATGAAAGTATTTTTTGATGGGTGGAAATGGCACCACATTGAACATTGTTTGACCAATTTAAAACAATTATAGCACTTCCATTATGTGGCCAGCTGGTAGTCTTCGTTAACCACTGTTTTTAAAGGCAAGCGCATATTTTATCGAAATTTGCGATCTTTAAGGCGTTGTGAAACAACGAGATGCGGACTAAAAGTTTAAACTCTGACTGCAAAACTGGCGGTATTTGCGACTGTGAGGAAAAGGTTCACGAGGAACAATGGTACTATTTGGGCTTCAGTAACAGTGATATCATTTTGAAGCAATTACGAAAAAGTGTATAAAAAAACAAGCATGCCGGTTTGTGCGGCGCTGCGCAACGTATAATCAAATATGACGTCTCATCACCAAAAGGTTCAATTTGTTCGGTCTGCCAAGCATGAATCTGCCATTACCGTGCCGCGTCTGTTTCGAGAAGCTTAGGAAATTTATAACATTATCAAGAACTCCATAAAGGGCTGGTATAGCAATTTCTGCAGTTTCGGCCCACCCTCGCCCACACTTTGGACGACTCGCTTCACTCACCAGAACAACCAGACAGAGATCACACCTTGTGGAGATCCTCCTGGATTTCGTCTGAGGCCAAGCTAGACGTCTTCATCTAGATCTGACCCTTTCCTTCCCTTATACTCCGTTTCACCTTATGTTGTACCGCAGCGAAGGCTAGAAGCTCGAGCTCATAGCGTTGAAAGCTGCCCTTAATACACGAGAGCTTGCGCTGCCGAGGTGCACCCCAAAGCAAAGAGCTCGCGCTTGTAGCCTTTCCTGTGGTACATCATAAGGTGAAATAGAGTATAGTGTCGTGTCACGTGCGTCCTGGTCAATCAAATCACCCGCGCCATCCCCTAACTCCCCTTCCCGTTTGTGGCAAATAAGCGCTTTCTGAATCTGAATCTCGGTCAAAGGGGGGAGGCGGGTAATTGATGTCACCAAATAAATCAAAGAAAAAAAAAATTCCTGATCCTAATGTCGCGCTCACACTTGCGGACTCGTGGGCGAATCCGCGCAGTTTTGGAGCCGGGTAGCGGAATCGACTCCTCTCTGGCGAAAAATATGGAATTGTCCAGCTAGCCCATATCCAGATTTTCCGCCAGCCACAAATCCATTTTGCCACCCGTCTTCAAAATTGACTTTCCGCCTGCGCGGATCCACCCGCAAATCCTCAAGTGTAAACGCGTCATAAGACGATCTTGGTTATCGCGAAAACGCTACATAAAAATATTACCCCTTTTACGAAGTATTGTTCTGAACTCTAAAATCACTGTACTAAACGACGGTTAGGCTTTCTTCCACGTCATTTTCAAACATGCATTTGCCTGATGATATTACAAAGAATAAAATAATCAGATAACAACAGCTATTTTACTTGGTGATATTAGTTACTTTCACCAAATGAACATGCGTCAACCTTTTGTTGTTTAGCCTGCGTTTTTATATAAGCACTTTGCAAGTGGACGTCCACACCCTTTATGGAAATCTGTGTGCATACAGAACATTCCACATTCTGATAGATTAAACCAAGAAACCTGCGTAAGAAACACCACGAGCTTACAATAGTGGAACAGGAAATTTGAAAAGGTATAATTTATTGTTGCCGATTATCCCATAACTTCAAATATATAAATATACGGCACAAAGTTTTATACATCACCAACAGAAATAGCGTATATGGACCCGCTATCGGTGATTGGCAACGCCACAAAAATACAGATATACGCAGTTCATGAAACATACGAAATACACCGTTTGCTTAACTGAATATCAGTCAAACGTTTTGTGCACAAACCACGCGAGGGATAAAAAAATAAGCTGCTATTAGCCCCGTGCGCGACCGAAAGCGTCGCTGTGGTCGGCCTTCCACGATTGGCCGAACGCTGACTATGACGTCGGAAAGGGGATTTATCATCGACGGAAATAAGAGGAATGAAAGAACTTTAATTTTGGCGGTTTTGGCAGTGTTTCTTTGAGAGCGCAATGATTTCAAGCTTCCACCATGCTATAGTCGGATGCAACCTAAGAACAATCCTTTAGCTCCACCCACAAGCGCATTGCGCCCATCTGAAGTGCCTCCGCCGTCAAGAAAGTAGTTCGCTAGCAACGTTGCTTTTTCTTCCTCCAGTAAACGTGTCTTAAACTACTACAATATTTATTTAATTCATTCAGGACGTTTAAATAAGTTAGAATACGTTTTTGTCAACGAAGTAGCTGTTTAGCAAAGAAAGAAAGTCATGTCCAATGTACCGTCTTCCCAATTCATTTTCTGTCCAAGATACTGTCTAACATAGTGTCTTCCAGCGCCTTCGATTAAAGGAGCTGTGCAACGATATTCAATTGGAATGTTTTTCACTTTACACGAGCTTACTGGCACTAGTGGGACTCAAGGATACTCGCATGCAATGCCACTGGCCAAGAAACTCCTTTGTTGCGGTGTAATTTCAAGGACAAAAGCGATCATTTTCATTCAATCTCTCCCTTGCAAAATTGGATGACGTAACGCGGGGATCGCAGTACACCCGTATGACGATATTTGAATGCGGTTCATAGATTGGACCCGAGCATTGCGTGGGCACTCGATTTAGGCTCGTGATAATTGATAGCTCGAGAAGCATTCGAGTAGTGGACCGTGTCCAATCGCTGCAACGACGACAATAGCCGAGCCATAACAATGTCTGGAACTCAGCGCGTGTCCTGTGCTTTGCCAACCCCAGCGCGTGGCTATGATCAACATTGGCGGCATATAATCGGCTCCAGATCACGTGGCCGCTTGTTCTGGCTGCGAGTTGAGGGCGTGAACGCTTCTCGTTGTTCTTTAATTTTTTTCTGGGACTTCTAATGCGTCGGGTGAAAAACGAAGGCGTGTTTCATAGGTCATTAACGTCAGGGATCCGTTCTAAGCGGTATTTGCGCAAAGTAAAAAAATTGTTGCATAGCCCCTTTAAGGGAAAGCGGCGAAAACGAAACTAACCTTTCTCTCGCCAAAATTATAAATAACAAAGCACTTATTGTTCCTGCAAATAATAAATATTTAGTGATTTACTTAGTTTTGTGGGCTTTGCGTACGAAATGGGTGCCTTTATTTTGTTGGATGAATAGAAAACAAGAATAATTATACTTTTCGGGTTTGACAAATCGGCACCCTCCCAAGTCATCGACACCACCACCGCGCCCCGCTCTCTTTGTCTTCCGTCATGGATCCCACTGAGGTGACATCGGAAAGCGATTCCCCTGATTCTTCTTGGACGAAACAGCCTGGTGCAGCCTTACCGGCGACACCAATGCGGTTCTTCAAGAAGCACAAGCGTGGTCGGGTTTTGAACAGCGGCCAGTGGTGCGTAAAACACGGTGCAAAAAAGCAGAATAATTGTCACGAGAAACTAGCGTCGCGTTGCTAAGGCCAGCAGCCATGCTGAGCTTTTTTTTTTTTTCAAAAGGATCGCGATTGGTCCACGGAATCGTGACGTCATGAAAACAATTGGCTGGCGTTTCTCGGCGTAGGAATACATTTTCCTCTGAGACGCATTTCCGGTTTTTTCTTAGCTTGCAACCGACTATAATAACTAACACCATCGAACTTGTTGTTTGCAAGGTAATGACGTCACAAGGGGGAACCACAGGAGGGCGCCACCACAACATCTCGCCGCTAATACTTCGTCTCACCTTAGCATGGACTATTTGTAGTATTCTCTTCTACACGGCGGTACGAAAGGAGAGGACGCTAACAGCACTCACATGATGTGGCCGGGTAGGAAGCCGCGGCCCCGCGCGTTCGGGGCTTACGAAGAATGAGACAAAGACATGTTGCCTGGTGGGTGTCCCGTAGTTCTCTGACGTCGCTGACGGACGGCGGCTCTTTTATTAACATATGTCACGTGACATCATAGATGCATAAACACACATAAAACAAGATAAGACAACCCGATAAACCCACCATAAAAGCATACTAGACAGAAGACACGTTGCGCCATCTGGTGGCAAAATCACTTATCACAGATCACTACACTCTTCCCTCCTTAACATTTTAAAAAGAAACGGAGGGTAACAAAGCACAAAACACAATTCGAAGTTCAACAAAATAAAGACAACGCTTAAAAAAAACATTCCTTTTTCTCTCTCTCCTTGTCCGTTAAAAAAAAATTGTAACATATGGAACCGGGTATCGACTCACAGCGGCGTTCCTGGCAACGAGACGGCCGATCGTCTGGCCGTCGCTGAGCAGTACCACAAATTCACAACATTATAAAAAAAATTTTTTTTTCGACGTGAGCATTCCCGTAGCTCTTTTCATCCATTTCACCACAGCATGACAAAAACCATAGGCAGTTTCTACATCAGATACAAACACAGTCTCCGATTTCCTATAGCCTGCCTCGAGTTGCTACAGATTTGGACTGAAGTTTGTTTGCCTTTGTTTTTCTGTTTTGATGTCCATGACACAGGTGTAGTAATTGTTAGTGGTTAGTTAGGTGTTGTCAAGAAGTTTGTCATGGAGATCTTTTTACCTTGGCCAAGGATTTCTTTTTTTTATACCTAAAGCGTTTTCATTATTAACATGCTATGACATAGTGCTATGTAAGGATTCAAAACAAAGACTCATTGGAGACATTTGGAGGAATATAAGAAACACATGAAGAGACATCTCCAAAAACAAGCTCTTGGACCTGAAGACTACACTCCACACGGGAACTCAAAACAGTCTCCAAAACAACAACTCTGCGTTAAACAATGTCAATAAATGAATTCTGTTCACTTTCCATATTTGAGTTGTGGTCATCATACCGAGAGGCATTCTTTGCTAACACACTTGTTATTTACATAATTTACAGATAGATATTTACAAACGGGCCAGTCCGAGATAACGTCTATGTCAGATGAGACGAGCCTGGGTTGCAGCCGGCGTATTCCATCGGAGCTCTGTGTCGCGTGTGTGCCGCTCGTGGTGCGAGGCTCCTGCCTCGTTCGCAGTGCATGCGTTGGTGCACGTTGCTCTACGGTGTAGATGGTGTCGCCCGCATGTTCGCTACATGGGCTCCCCCCCCCTAGCGGCAGTGGTAGTGTTTTGGAGGGTGAAGCGGACGTTGCGGGGACGGGCTTGATCGGGTTGAGTTCGATGCGTGATGTCCATCGTGGCAGAGCAACCCACATTCGCAGTGTGTGGTGTGAGGTTGTCCGTGTCGTCGGAGCTCAGGATGTACGCAGGCTTGAGTCGGTCGATTGAGACATGGTCTTCGCGGTTCGGGTAGGCCAGGGTAAAGTGCTTCTCAGCTCTTCCAAGGTCCTTGTACGGACCGTCGTATGCAGGTTGTAGGGAGCGTCGCACAGCATCGTGGCGCACGAAGACATGCGTGGCGGTCAAAAGGTCGGGGCTCACAAAGAGTTTTTGTTGCCGGGTTCGACGTGTGGGTGAAGGACGGAGGGTGGCCATGTGGGAGCGGAGCCTTTCGACGTAGTCGAGGGGGTCAGGCAGAGAGCTGGATGGTGGAGCACAGAAGAAGTCGCTTGGTAGGCGGAGCGGGGTGCCGTAAACCAACTCTGCTGCGCTGCATCCAAGGTCGATCTTAAGCGCAGCTCTGATTCCCAGCATGGCGAGCGGAAGATATTCACTCCATGTGGATGGCGTCGTGGCAGTGATAGCTGTTTTGAGCTGCCGATGAAATCTCTCGACGAGTCCATTCCCGCTCGGATGGTATGACGTCGTTGAGATGTGCTGGAAACTAAGCAGCTTTGATAGCGTTGCGAACAGGTTAGATTGGAACTGTCTTCCGCGGTCTGTGGTTACAGTGGTAGGAGTTCCGAATCTTGCAACCCACGAAGTGAGGAATGCGTGTGCAACGGCTTCAGCAGTGATATCAGTTAGGGGTACCGCCTCAGGCCATCTGGTGAAGCGATCGATGACGGTGAAGATGTACCGATAACCTTGAGATGGTGGAAGGGGGCCAACGATGTTCATGTGGAGGTGGCTGAATCGTCCGTGGGGAAGCTGAAAAGTCGCAGTCGGTGAGACAGTATGGCGATGGACTTTGGTTCTCTGGCAGTTGATGCAGGCACGTGTCCAGCGTCGGACGTCGGAGTTCATGCCAGGCCATACATACCGAGATGAAACAAGTCTTTGTGTTGACTTGATACCAGGGTGTGCCAGGGAATGAAGTATGTCAAAGGCTTGGCGTCGAAAATCTCTAGTGAGGTAAGGACGTGGCTGACTGGTTGAAACGTCGCATACCAGTGTTGGTGATGATAAATCTGGTTGGACTTCCTGGAGCTGCAGTGAGCAGGAGGAGGAGCTGAGCAGCGTCTGGAGTTCAGAATCCTTTTTCTGGGAAGCTGAGAGGGCCGAGAAGTCCAGAGGTGGATGTTCTATGAAAGATGCATCGATGTGAACGCGGGATAGAGTATCGGCTACGACGTTTTCTTGTCCTTTGATGAATCTGATGTCGGTTGTAAATTCTGAGATGAATGCCAGCTGACGAATTTCTCTCGGGGAGTGCGCAGCACTGCGAGAGGCAATGGCGTACGTCAGCGGCTTGTGGTCTGTGAGTATGAAGAATTGCCTTCCTTCCAGAAAGTGACGAAAGTGCTTGACAGCGGAGTAGGTGGCAGGTAACTTACGTCCAAAGGTACTGTACTTCACTTCTGTAGGGGACAGTGATTTCGAGTAGAATGCGATGGGGCACCAGCATCCATCGATCAACTGCTGACAAACTGCGCCGATCGCTGTGTCCGAGGCATCGACCATGATGGAAGTTGGAGCGTCCGATCTGGGATGCGTAAGGAGTACCACGTTGGCTAACTGGTTCTTGATTCTGACGAAGGCTTCCTCGGCTGCGGGGTTCCAGGCTAGGGGTGAAGTCTTCGCCTTGACTCCCGCGAGGAAGGTTTCAGTGGGCGAAGTACAGCAGCGCATCCTGGGAGAAAGCGACGGTAGAAATTGATAAGTCCCAGGAATTCTCTGAGTTGTTGCACATTGGTTGGTCGTGGAAAATCCTGGATCGCTTGGACTTTCGACGACAGAGGTTGAATGCCGTCCTTGTCGAGATGGTGTCCGAGAAAGTCCAGTTCGGACACACCGAATGTGCATTTTTGCACATTGATGGTGACACCGAATTCGTCTAGACGTTCGAAGATCGTTCGGAGATGACATTGGTGCTCTTCAGATGTCTTGCTAAACACCAAAATGTCATCCAAATATGCGAAACAGAATGGGAGGTTTCGCAGCACTTGGTCCATAAAACGCTGGAAGGTTTGAGCGGCGTTTCTGAGGCCGAATGGCATCCGCACATATTCAAACAATCCAAAAGGTGTTACAATTGCTGTCTTAGGAATGTCTTCTGGCGCAATTGGGATGTGATGGTAGGCCTTCACGAGGTCAAGCTTGGATGAAGATGGCTGCCCCTGCAATGGCCCTGGAGAAATCCTGAATATGTGGGATGGGGTACCGGTCTGGTACCGTGACTTTGTTCAGTGCACGGTAGTCGCCGCATGGCCTCCAATCTCCAGTTTTCTTTTGGATCATGTGTAAGGGGGACGACAAGCTGCTCGATGAAGGCCGTACAATGCCAAGCTCGATCATATGTTCGAACTCGTTCTTTGCGATGGTTAGCTTCTCAGGAGCTAGTCGACGAGGTCGAGCAAAGACGGGTGGTCCGGTAGTCTCGATGGAGTGAGTAATGGTGTGCTGCGTGGATGCGGCATGGAACGATGGTCGTGTTAGTCTCGGGAAGTGATAGAGAAGGGCTTCCCATTGTGTCGAGGCTGGGGGACATGGCTGGTGAAGTTGAAGCTTTTGGTCTCGGACCTCTATTCCCTGGACGTGTAGATGTGTCTCACCATCGCGAAGCTGGTACTGACGCATGTCTACGGTTAGGTTGAAGAACTGTAAGAAGTCCGCGCCAAGGATAGGGTACTTGACATCCGCGACTAGGAATATCCAGCGGAAAGTCCGTCTTAATCCGAGATCGAGAGTGATGGATTTCTCACCATAGGTGTTAATAGCTGAGCCATTGGCCGCTGCTAGAGATGTCAAAGGCTGACGGTGTCGGCGGTCCTCCAGAGTTGAAGGATAAACGCAGATTTCCGCGCCTGTGTCCACGAGGTATCGAATTTTTGTGGTCTTGTCAGTGATGAAGAAAAGACGGCTCTTTTCTGGGATCACCACATTGGCCGTCTTTAACGTGGTGTTCTCGCGTTTCCCATGGAGCAGGGTGGCGAGCAGTCGTTTGCCACATCACCGAACTTTTGGTGGTACCAGCAGATGCGGTTTGTCGAGTTTGGAGAGCTTCTGCGTCCAGTGGTTCGGTGGAAACGGGAGGAGCGAGACCGAGGACGAAAGGTGGTCGACGCTCGTAGTTCGGCAACCTGCACCGATAGTTGGTCGACTTTTGATGAGAGACGATGGATGATCTCAAAAAGCTTCATGTCGGTGGGGACAGGTGGAACCTGCTGCATGGGAAGCACTTGGTGGGTGGCGTAAAGAGCTGGGGAACCAACCTCCATGATCTTGTCCGCCATGCGTGCTAGCGCTTCCAAGGACGTTGTGTCAGATGTTGTCAGTATCATGCGCACGTTTTTGGGAAGCCTTTGAAGAAAGAGCTCGCGGATGAGTGAATTATCCAGGTTGTCGGCTCTATCTCCTAGTAGCTGCTGCATGCGGCGAAGAAGTTGGGACGGCTTGCGGTCGCCTAGTTCTTCGGCGGTCAGCAACTGTTGCAGCCGTTTCTGCTCGGAGGCGGTAGTACGCTGGATCAACGCATCCCTTAGGCCGTCGTAAGGATTTCCCGGAGGAGCTCGGAGGAGATCTCTTACGATTGATGTGGTCGCCTGGGGCAGGGCCGTCACGACATAATCAAATCTGGCTCGCTGAGATGTGATGCGGTTGTTGCTGAAAAAGGCGTCAGCGTGAAGAAACCAAAGTTCCGCGTCGTTTGTCCAAAAATCGGGCAGCTTCAGGTGGATGGCGGCAGCGTGTGAAGGAGCGGTAGCAGACCCGGCCGCTGCATCGCCATCTGATGTTCCGTGGCCATCAGGGTGGGACATCTCGGAGTCGGAGGCACGTAGTGAAGGTATCTGGCAGTCCGGGTCACCAATTTGTGGTCATCATACCGAGAGGCATTCTTTGCTGACACACTTGTTATTTACATAATTTACAGATAGATATTTACAAACGGGCCAGTCCGAGATAACGTCTATGTCAGATGAGACGAGCCTGGGTTGCAGCCGGCGTATTCCATCGGAGCTCTGTGTCGCGTGTGTGCCGCTCGTGGTGCGAGGCTCCTGCCTCGTTCGCAGTGCATGCGTTGGTGCACGTTGCTCTACGGTGTAGATGGTGTCGCCCGCATGTTCGCTACAGAGTCATCTGAAGAAATGAAAGACATGACATAGTCTTTCAACTTTGCTGGGAGACGTTTCTTTCGTTGTGGTCGTAGGGGAGTACCAGTAGCCAATGGGGTTGCCAAAGTCACTGACGACTGGGATACGAAAAAAACAAATCACGGCTTGAAGGGTCGCACTGCACAACCTCTGGGTCACAGGGTACCTCCACTTGTTGGGGAACCCCACTTGGTTCACCAGGACTTGGTTCCTCTGGGGAAGCAGGCTGCACGGAATCTCCGAGCGCAGCCGGAGGCTCGGTGTCGGGCCACCGGGAACATCCAGGTTGCCCAGGCGTCGGCCCAGACTCGCCAGACAGTGGAGATTGAGGAGGCCCAGGGTCAGGAGCACCGGGGACGAGCAGTGGCCCCGGATCAGGAACTGTATGACTTTCAGGTGTACTGTGTGGGATACTATCATTTTGATCTATATATGGTGCGAGGACATTTGGAAGTGGAAGTGAAGGAATACTATTGGAGAGTTCACGAAAATCTTCCTCGTTTGAGTAGATGTCGGAATCTCGTTCACGAGGCCGTGCAGACGCCTTCGTCAATTTACTGGCATTCCAGGTCCCTCCATCATCGAGCCTGTACGTGGCTGATCCCAGCTGGGCTTCAACCCTTTTCGGCTGTGTATACTGTTAAGAATGGAACCTTCGGCAACCTTTTCCGAGTTTCAACGCTGCGGAAACGAGTCCCGAAACGAGTCCCGACGTGTTCTGGACTGTCGCCCACCTGTCGACGCCTGCCCAAAACGAGTCTCAACGCGTCCGTGACGTCAACGGGACGTGTGTGTGTGTGCGTGTGGGTTCGTGCGCTCCGGAAGGGGAGAGAGGCCTGGCCTAACTGCGGAGAACCATGGCTACGACGCACTTCTGGCTACGACGCGGCGGACCTTGCTGCAACGCACTTGGCGGTCGCACCTGCTGCCCTGGCGGAGAGTGAGGGAGAAAACGGACCCTATATAAGGCGGGGCGTGAGGCGGCTCCGGTGGTTCTCTCGGATTTGACGACTATATCGCTACCATGTAATTAAACCGTTCGTTACGTTACCAATTCTCCCACCTCCACTGGACCCCTGAATTCTTCACTTCGGGGAATGGTCGTCGTCAAAGGCCAGGAAGCCTCCGGACGTGCGGCCTAAGCCCCGCCTCTCCCCAACTGGTTGGCAGCGGTTGGGATCGGACCATGCGACATCGTGCTACATCTGTGGGTGAGCGTTTGGACTTTGCTTTGAGATTCGCCAGGCTTCAGATTATGGGTAATTAATTTTGAACTGCTGGGAATCCTTAGTGTTTGACTCGTGCGCTTGGTTTGTGTACAACCTCGCGACAAGTTTTATAGCAAAGCCAAAGCTAAAGAGCAGCGATCATGGATCTAATGAGGTTACTGAGAACAGATTTATTCTGTTTATGTGAAGAATTGGGTGTGGAGGTGGAGCAAAAGATGAAGAAATCTGAGATCAGTAAAGCGATTTCAGAGAGCGCGGAAGCAGAGGAAATTAAAATTGCGTGGGAACTGCTTCAGAACGCTAAGAGTGAAGCTGCAGCAAGAGAGGAACGAGAGCAAGCTGCAGCTAGAGAGGAACGAGCACAGACTGCAGCGAAAGAGGAACGAGAACAGGAGCGGGCTGCAGCGACAGAGGAGCGAGCGCTGAAAAGGCTAGAGCTCGAAATTGAACAACAGCGATTAAACTCGCAGAACAGTAGAGTTGGGGCTCCGGTACGAGCAAGTGAGACCGAGTCGTATCAAATGAAGAAGCTCATGCAGCCGTTTAAAGTTGGGGAAGACGTGGGCCTATTCTTAGTTAACTTTGAGAGGACATGTGAGAAGTTGAGCTTCGCCCCAGAAACGTGGCCGCAACGGCTTTTGACTCTGTTGCCCTGTGAGGCTGCAGAGGTTGTCGCGCGCCTTAGTGCTGGAGACGCGGACGACTACGACAAGGTGAAGTCCAGCCTTTTGAAGCGGTACCGCCTTTCTGCCGAGGTGTTCCGTCAAAGGTTTAGAAACGCATCCAAAAAGAGCAGCGAGGGCTAATCGGAATTCGCGTACGGGCTTAAAA
>JABSTQ010002667.1:0-27149 GCA_013358835.2 Ixodes persulcatus
TCAGGATTTGTTTCGGGGGGTGGGGGGGGGGCTGCTCATGACAAAATGCTGTATGAGGTGGAGGGGGGGAGGGGAGGATGTCCCGCAAAAGAACAGATTTCGGAAAGGGGGGGGGGGGCGGGCCCCATGGGGCCCCTTCCCCCCTGGCTAAGTGACTGATATATATATATATATATATATACTATATATATATATATATATATATAGATTATATATACAAACGTTTCAAGCGGGACCGCCTTTGCCTTCAGTGGATCCGCGTACCGATTTGCTCTACACTACAAACGACACCGATAATTGCTATGTACCGCGTCAATCGTGTCGGAAATAAACCAGATTTATAAGTCGTGATGCGATTTCAGGAATAATTATTAGGGCGATACTACTAATAATTGTAACTACTAATAATTGTAACATTCCCCGCTCCTAAACTATCGATGACAGCGTGTCGCGGCGGTTCGGACACCAGTATTACGGCCATCGACGACTGTCCGCCCATTTCTCCAAATCCATTTAAAGCGGTGCCCATCAAAAAAAAAAAACAAAAAAAACAACATCGTCCAGCGATGTCCGAGGTAGTACGGCGAAGGCGTCACAACATAACGTCGCATTCGAAGTACCCATCAGTGTTAGGACCCTGTTGCGGCTCATCACAGCGGAACAAATAATTTTCCCTAAAACCACAAACAAGAAAACAACCTCGGCAAGCAAGAAAGAAAGAAAAGAGAAAGAGGGAGAAGAAAGAAAGAAAATGAGAGGAGGGGAGGGAGAGAGGGGGAGAGATATTGAAGGAGCGAAAGGTGGAAAGCTACGTACTGTACAAGCTTCCACGATGCTGCGAAATACCGCTTCCGGTCTCCCGACACGGCGAAGCGATCAAATCGCGGTGGATGGCAATCCCTTAGGACCTAACGCGGCAGCTCTGGACGATGATGAGAAAATGGTGTTTACTCGTGGACTACGAGGGAAAACACACAAATTACAAACTTCGTGAGAGACACACCGCGCACCCATGGGACGAAGAGCGCGCCGAAATGCAAGTCGCACAATCTCTTTTAAGCCCCCCCCCCCCTCCTCTCCCCCCCCCCCCCAAAAAAAAAAAATAAAAGAAGAAAGAAAAGCACGTAGCATTGACGAGGAGATGTTTCGGTTATGGTTCCAATCTTAGATGTCACGACCAGGATTATCGATTGTCAGCGACAGTTTCGACGGTGTGCACAAAAAGCACGGTGTAAGCTTGGAGTTGTCGAACCTAAATAAATGACTGATATCGATTTACGGAGACTAAATACGACCACTGCCAAAATATAACACCAGTGGGAAACCGCGATCTTCTCTAAAAACCGATATTAAAAAGGCTACCACCAGCTTATCAACGGGCATTCAGCGGGTTGGCTGTTTGACGAGCAACCTTGTGCCCCGACGTCGTACTATGTCTTGCCGTTTTTCGCTTGAAGGGCGTCCGCCCGAAACGTCGTGTATATCTTCCTGACCACGTATTTTTTCGAGAAGCACAACCACATCAGTTGCGATTTCGTGTTTTATAGCTCATTGTGCTCGGCAGCGCCCCCATTCTCTTGGATAGTTCGTACCCGAGGCGGCCAAACCTGGCCAAGTGGGTTAAGGCCCGTTCACACAGTTGCGTTCGGAGCGACCACTACGCTTACGAACGAATGCAACCGGTTGGAACGACGAGTTACCATAGCAACGAAGCGCCAAACGGTCGTTTCGTTCGTGTTCGTTCGCAACGCAAGGAGTTGAGCCGGGCTGAACTTTTTCGTTACGTTCGGGAACGACGGCAACGACAGACCAATCACAGGTCGAGGAGAGCTCGGTCGCGCGCGTTGCATGCCGGTCGTGCCGGGCTCCTTCGATTTGCAAACATGGCGTCGGTGGTGATAGTCGACGTGGACGGCGTGGTGGAAGCTCATCGTTCCGCGTAAAAGCGCTATCCTTGACTGTGAATTTTCGTCGTGTGTCGTTATGATAGCCCAGCACGTACTAGAAGGGAAGATCCACCTACTCGTGCGGCGATCTCGTGGCGGCACCCTCAAGACAGCAGAAACGCCCGTGCCGTCGTGTTTATTTACTTCGACTACAGTGGTGCTTTCTTAGCATTTGTGTCCTCGAACATCGCCCGGATTTCTTTTTTGGCGCATTCCCAGCGTGTGCTCAAGTTCAAGGTATTACTGGTGCGCACCGTATAAAGGATGAGAATTTTCACGCGTTTTCATCACCCGAGAAAGGTGATTAGTGTTAGCAATCCTGAACGCTCGCAACGTCTCGCTCGCAACGTCTATCTGGTCACTAAATTATATTTCTACGTTGCTATATCGCTGCTAAGATTACATCGTCTTTTATAATCGTAGAAAAGGCATGTGGCGAGATTTGTACTGTTGGCAAAGTCGTGTATTAAAGTCGTGATCGTGCAAGCAGGCGTACTGCATCTTTTTTCTTTTTTTAATGTACTACCCTGCAAGCGTATCCTGTAAAATAAAAAAATAAAGTTTGTGGTCATAGAAGACGGTCTGTCTATTTTCTGTTACGCAAATGAGTGGCAGCGCCTCCCCTTTTTTTTATAGGCACCGCTGAAACAGCTGACGGCAGCGGAGAGACGGTCGCCGTGCTGCCGACGCACTGCGCTTGTTGCAGGAGTGTACGCGCGGCGCAGAGCGGTCGTTCCGGTCACAACGGACGCAGTCGTGGATAACGGGTTCGTTTCAGATGTTTGAACCAGCCTTTACACAGCTATTGTAGGCGCACAGCAAACAGCAGATCTTCGTGACTGTACGCCGTAGCCGAAACCTCCGGCTGCTCCGGTGAGGACGGTGGACCTCGCGTCGGGCAGGAAACCGTCCGCCATGTTTGTCAGCGTAGCTGGGTTGCTTACTATTGGCTAGGAGCAAGAGCTGAAGCTCGTTTCTCATTGGCTGTTGATTCGTGTGGTTCCATACGGTTGCATGTGTGTGTACACGTCGCGCACAGTTGTCGTTGAAGTCGCAGCGGTTGCATTCGTTCGTAAGCATAGTGGTCGCTCCGAACGCAAATGTGTGAATGGGCCTTTACTTGTTCGCATATCCAGTTCTTTCGCCGTGTTTTTCTGCTGGGTTATCAGCCGTCCAGGCGGACGATTTCTGTTTCTTCTGTAATGTTTTAGCAGCGATCGGGCACGAAGATTATTGATTCCTGCTCGCTCAAGCGCGTCGTGGTACCCAAGGTAGCATTCACTGGTGGCCATTAGTGGCCATATAGTTCAGCTCGTTCCTTCTCAGCGCGAGCTTACGACTATAGCTTCAACAACGCTTCTGCAACGTGCATTGCACACCACCAGGATTGTAGCTCTGAGAAGGTGTGTGGAGGCTCGTTCTGAGGCTGCGTTCATCGTGAAAAACTCGCTTTTAGGCCGGCAACTTTATGTATGTATTAATATTTGCTACAGATGTTTGATATCTACTATACTCTGTTTCATACTTAGCGTACAACGCTGTCAAAGCTACTGACGCGAGCGTGCGGCTTGATCTCGTTGATCATTTGCACGCGTTCTCGCGCAAACAAAACCATGTATAAAGCCACGCGCTCGCGCCAGTATAGCTTTGAAGGCGTTGCACGCTAAGTATGAAACAGAGTATATACTCCGTTTCACCTTATGTTGTACCGCAGGAAAGGCTACAGGCGCGAGCTCCTTGCTCCAGGGCACATCTCGGCGACACTAAGGCACAAGCTCCCGTGCACCAAGAGCAGCTGCCAACGCTATGAGCTCGCACTTCTAGCCTTCGCTGCGGTACAACATAAGGTGAAACGGAGTAGAGAGCAAGGAGCTCGCGCTTGTAGCCTTTCCTGCGGTACATCATAAGGTGAAATGGAGTATAGGTCAGTCATACGTTTTGCGGTACCGCGAAACAAGATTTACGTTACACGATATCCAGATGGATGGATGGATGTTAGTGGCTATACCCTTTGTAACGGGCGGTAGCTTGCGCCACCTAGCCATGCAGCTGATCACCAGAGTTGCCATTACAGTGGCTTAAAGGGGGTAGTGTAGTTACCGCGTAGCCCCCACCATGCATTGGGAACGGCCGCTCCTTGGAAGACGGTGTAGGTGGCGGTTCGATCCGCAGCTAAGTTATGGTGCCTCCATCGGCCGGCAGATAGAGGCACCCTAACACGCTTCATAACTAATAGAAATACCTAAAAAACAATTATTTGTTTCCAGAGAACTTCCAAGGACATGGTTTGTGTTCAAAGATGAATAAAAATGTGAAACTAGCAGACGACAGTGTAGTCGACAGCTGCAAATCGGCCAGAGCTGGCCGGAGCCAAGCTGGCCAAGCGGCCAAGCCGGAGCCATAGCCAGAACGACGGTGCTGCAAGCGCCAGCGCCACCCGCGGCCATCTTCCAACGCTGTGCCGCTTCTCCGGTTTTGTTCGTGACACTACCCCTTTAAGCCACTGTAGTTGCCATCATGCTGGAGCCAGTAGTTTCGGTTTCGCCGTAGATCCTTAAAGCACAACTTTTAAATAAAGTATCAACAAAACTACAAAAGGCTTAACAAAAAAAAAAATATATTATACCTAGTAATTAGGGGGCACTTCCTGGAATAAAATCCGCGGTCGTAATCCCAAAATCGAGAAAATGTATCGCAGTTACCCTTTATCAGCGCGGTCGAAGTGGACAATCTATTGCTACTCTTATTTCCATTAGTGAAAGTAGAATTCATCAGACTCGAGACGTCCTATGTAGCGTCTGGACAATCGTGGAAGGTAAAGCCACTTCATGTTTTAAAAGTAGCGCAAAGAGCGTCGATGCAAGAGGCACGTGCAACGCGTAGCCCTTGGGAACGTCATGGCGGCACAGCGCTAGACAGCGCAGCACTGAGCTAGATATCAGACGCCATATATTTCCCAGAAGTGGCGCGCGGCACGTGTCTCGAGCATTTCCAGAACAATGAACGGCGCCACTTTTCCCACAATAGGGAGTATTCACTGGCGGCCATAGCTGTGTGCTCGGCTGCGGAGCGCGTGCTGACGGCGAGCTTCCACAGTTCTTTCGCCACGTGCATTCCGCACCACCAAGATTGCCGGTCTTGGCAGCCTATTAATGCGAGCTCGTTCTGAGCATGCGCTTTAAACAGTGACCTCATATATGGCGGCCAGTGAATACCTCCTATAGACCCTTTTCAAAAGTCAGAGTCACATTGTGGCAGTCCCATGAGCTCTAATATTGCCGCTCTAATGGCGGTGATAGGAGATCATGCTCGGCTAAATCAAGCACCCTCGATTTCGTGAGTCGAAGGTGACAAAAGGGGACCAACACCTTTTCCCCTTTCTGCTCTATGATTTCGAAGACGTTCGCATTTGCTGGTGTGGAGAAGCTGTGTAGTGCCGCCATTAAAGCGTCGGGCTGGCTCTGCACAGGGTGGGTAGACTGACTTTCGGGAAGGGTCTATTGAGGAGCTTTAGTGAAAGGTAGAGTTCCTGTATAGGCTCCCTACGGGAGCCAGAGTTGCGCGTTTGATTCCACGTGCCGCGTGCCGCCCTTGCCGCTATTCGCCGAGATCCGATCACTTGAGGAGCCGTATCAAGTGTCGTGCAGCAAAGTAGACGTTGCACGCGCCCCGCCGTACGTTCCCCGGCTTTTGAGCGCGCCGCGCGCCTCGAACGCGCGGCGCTGCTATTCGCCGAATTCAGTCACGTGAGGAGCTGAATCCACATGCCATGCATGAACGCGCAACTCTGGCTCCCGTAGGGAGCCTATAAGGAGTATTCACTGGGCGCCATATTTGTGGGTGATATCTAGAGCGCATGCTCTGAACGAGCCCACATTAATAGGCTGCTAAGACCGGCAACCTTGAGGGTGCGGAATGCACGTCACAAAAGAACTGTGGAAGCTCGCCATCAGCACGCGCTCAGCAGTCGTGCACACAGCTATGGCCGCCAGTGAATACTTCCTATACAGGAACTCTAGTGAAATGTAGGGTGCCTACATGTCTGTCTGTCTCAGGGTGAAGACATCCATTGTTGCACTGAATGTTCAGCGCGTGACGCTCTCGCGCACTCGTTGCGTGACCTGGGCGCTAAAATGGCGTCTATGCATTAGCCAAAGCTACGCGCTCAAGCTGATTGATACCGGATTGCGCGTACTTCAAAATGCATATAAAAACAATTGGGCGTAAAAATGGCTGAGATGTCACCACTCAAGCAAAAGCGCGCGTGTGTATGAAGGCACTCTAGTGAAAGGTCGATCATAGCGACGCTTTTGGTCGCGCACGTCACCAACAGAACAGGAGCACACGAAGCGAATCCTCTTCTTTTTCAAAAACTCAGCCTTTCCACTCTGGTGAAAAAGGAAGACCAGCGAAGCTGCACTATGGTGGGAAGGAAGTAATGGCCGGCCGCCAGTCGGCAAGCCAGAGTGGAAAGGCTCGAAAGGTTGCCGCCATTTATAAGCGACGGCGGCAACCAGACAACCGGCAAGCCGGTTGTCTGGTTGCCGCCGTCGCTTATGGATGGCGGTAGCTGTCCAGAGTTTAGTGTCATCATTTGTTTGCTGACGAACACGATGCTGGGGAAACTAGCCTTTGACAGCTCCACTGTAAAATTCGGGTTGTACGCTTCGACTAGTGCGAGATTACAGAGTTTTAGTGGATGGGCACGCTGCAGAAAACGGGCCCAGCGGGCGCTTGCTCAATTCATGCTTCGAAGTGACGGCTCGAGGTCCCGCTAGCAAAGCGAAGCTCTAGCGTGTACGTTCTACTAAAAGTCCCTATTGCTTCTGATGGAAAGTAATTTTCAGCAGACACCTAACAGGCAAACTATTTCATTTTCTGTCTGTCTGTCTGTGTGTGTGTGTGTGGGGGGGGGGGGGGGGAGGGGGGGGGGAGGGAAGGGCTATCTCGGGAAGATATATGCGCTGCATCACCATTTTATTAAAAATAAATAAATAATTGTATCTTGTGTTTTGCTGTGCTTTAGACCTCGGGAATTTAGTCAGCTCCAATGGATGCGTCTGCTGTCTCCGCTATATCCTGTGAAGTACCACCGCTAACCTGGGGTCCTTAACGTGCTCCAGGTTGTAGTGATACACGACCGCACGCCAGAACTATGGTAATCCAGATCGAAGCGGGCAGTGATGGAGACTGAGCCCAGGGAACCCCATGGGGAGCCGAGGCGTGCAAACACACTGACCACTGATCCCCATTTGGGGAAAAAGAAGAGCCGAAGCAATAAGTGTTGCCAAGAACGTAGAAACACTTCATTATGTAAGGTCAGGTTGTATTCGGTACCTACATCGAAGCGGGCAGGGGGGGGGGGGGGGTGTTCAGCCCAGGGAGATGCATGGGGAGCCGGCCGGTGCGCGTAAACACACTCGCCACTGATCCCCATTTGGGGAAAAAGAAGAGCCGAAGCAATAAGTGTTGCCAAGAACGTAGAGACACTTCATTATGTAAGATCACGTTGTATTTGGTGCCTAGATCCCTAACGACCGAAGTTAACGTGGTGTTAGCGCGTTTGTAATATTAACGACGCGTTTTTTTTTTTTTTTTTTTGCTTTTCACACCGAAGGGTTGAAGGGTTGTCACAGGTGTATGTTTCACACCGAAGGGTTGTCACAGGTGTATGTCTAAACGTGGACCATCATTGGAATACTCATTATTAAAGTGTCTCGGAACGGGTTTCAATGCGGCTGCAAATTAAACTAATTACGCGGCAGGATCACTGGAGAGACTTTGCGGTAAAGGCTGGTTCACACATCTGCGTTGGTTCCGTTCGCAAGCAACCGAAACGACCATAAGGACAAAGTCACCGTGAAAAAAGGTTCGCCGCACACAGCATGGAAAGCGACGCAAGGGGTACCTTCGCAAAGCAATCAATGACGCAGGGTTGTTGCGGTCGTTTCGGTTGCATATGCAACTGTTGAAAATGTGTGAATTAGCCTTTAGACTGAAGTTTATTTGTTACGATAAAGCGCGGCCTCCCAAATGTCACCATGCTTTAAAAAGAACCATGAACTGCGCGACACTGCTAGCGCGAACACGACATCGACTTCTTTTTTTTTTTTTTTGGTGGTTCTGTTGCTAAAGGTATAAGCCGTTATTTTGTGACGGCCGCCATGTTGAATTCTGACGTGGCTGAGTTGGGGCGAAATAGCAAATAACTTTATTTTCCGATTGGAAGGCACTAAACTTAAAGGGGTTTGTGGCAGTACTTCTTTTTACTTGGCCATACTTTTTATTGCAGTTACGCTTAAACTATCCACTTTCGTTTTTGTCGCCCAACCCAAATACGTCATATTTCAACATGGCGACCCTCACACGATAATTAGCATCTGCGACATTTTACTGCTAAAATTAGTGCCCGGAATGTTTCTTTTTTTCTCCAACCTACTATAGTTTCGACGACAGCTTTCTCATTCCAAAAGAAGAATAGAAAGGATCGGCGAAAATCTTTCGTTCGGGCTAATAACCCGCTTTAATCTCATGAACCGTACTAAAAGAAGTCCGGTTCCACGCGGATCTTTACTAATTTCCCCATTTATGTGGAGAGTTAAGGCATATGTAGGGACATTTTAGATAACATATATGCTATCTTATCAAGGCGGCACATTTCGAATGCCCAAAAACATCGCTTCGTCCTCCAATAACCTAATCATGTAAGAACTACTTCGTGCTGCGTGTGAACAATGCGAAAAACTTCCTTTTTTCTTGAGGTAAAAACGTGTGTAGTGTTGCGCAGTATACATGCGTGCAGGATAAGCCCATTTAAAGGAGGTTTTTACGACTTCACCGAGTATGTTTCATAGTATCTTTCTTTTCCGTGATTGCTGCTTAACAGCTAGGTTTTATTTTTCTCTTAACGCATCCTAGAAGCGAGTTATATTAAAACTCAACAATGGTGCTTTTAAATATTAAGGAACCCAGGCAACGCATTGCAGAAAGGGGGGGGGGGGGATAAAGGCGCTTATATGAAACGATATTATACGCATTTCTGGGTGTTCAACGAGTCTCGAGGATCCTGATATTGGTTTGTTCCAATTCACCGCGTTTATTGCGCACTTAACCAAGGGCGACCAGCGAATTGTGAACTGCCAAGGTTTATTAGGGAGATCTCGCAGACAGTTATTCCTCCTTTGTTACGCTCTCCACAATGAGGACGCATCTGCGAACGCGCGCCGCTAGCTTTGTCTGAGGAGTTACAAATGTTGCAGAGACGTTTTTTTTTGTTTTGTTTCCTGTCGTTCTCAGTCACGTGGGGTCTGTATCTGGTATGCGGGACAAAATAATAAAACATTTCAACCTGGAACATGCGAGAAAATGTAGGTGAGGCAACCTGTGATATTTCATTCAGTGTTTCCGCCTTGAAAAGCCAACTAATCATGTCCCTTTTGCAGCACCGTAGGAAAGTCTCTCAGCTCTGCCTTCTTCATAAAATATACTACCATATTCCAGACCTTAAAAATAAGTTGATATCACTCCCCGACCGAACATATCTCCACGCCTTAACAACACACGCGCCATCAAACGTTTTTCAGGATCTACGAGCGCATTTAATAGATCATTCCTTCGTCAGACCATCAGCGAAACAACCCCCCCCATCCTCCATTCTCACCACTATGGACCCGAATAATTTTCTATCTTGTATTAAACTTCATTTTTCTTCTTTCTAGATTTAAGGTTTGTGTAACTATGAGGAGCCCTCAGTGTGTTGAGTGTGCTAGGCTTTTAGCTTCCTCTTTTGTGTTTTTCGTGTATTTGCGTTTCTGTATTCTATAAATCTTTAATCCTCTCCCCCCCCCCTCCTCCGCCCCCCCCCCCCCCTTATGTAATGCCCTTCGCGGGCCCTTAAGGTGTAAATAGATGAAATACATTGAAATCAACAAGAATGACTGAGAGTCATGCATTTTTCGTAAACACCTTCTAGTGGCGTGGAGATATCAAAACAATGTTTTACCGTATTCCGGAAGCGACGACATTCCAGATGACTACACCCTTGTGGAAAAAGTGTATGGGCGATTCGGAAGAGCGCGTGGCGGGACTGCGAAAACATACTACATAAAAAACTCCTTATTGAAAGAAACCAGGGTTGGGCAGAAATACTCGAAAATGTATTTGGAAATACAAATACTGGGATACATTAAAATAGTAGCCAAAATACTGATACTAAGATACATCTGTAAAACTGTATCGCGATACGTATCGGAAATACATTTTAAATAGAGGCAAAAAGTATTTGGAAATACAAATACAGGAATACATTTTAGGGAGGGCAGAAATTCAAATACAGAAATACTGATACTGCAATACATTTTTCACACTTGTTAGAGACGCCAACTGAGATGAAGCTTGAAGTGGAAGTTTTTGATCCCGAAATTACTTTCCCGTATGCAGGCTCGGCACTTTGCCTTGAAGGTAGTGGTTGCGGACGACGAGGAATCTTCAATGGGCTCAAAAAACGTTCCATCAAGGACTGACCGCGGTCCCTTTCCTGACATCCTGTCTGCCTGACGAGGAATGCGAAAAGATTTCGACTTCTAAATCAATTCTTTCACCCTGATTCCCATCAAAACATCACCACACCCCTGTCCAATAAGGACGTTTCTGCCAACATTGATCACATGACGTCACGGTGGAATGAACTGGTATTCTTTATCTGTAGGTGTGGCTTTGAACATGCAACTTTACCACGCTGGTGTATCAAAGTGCAATAAGTATTTTCGTTGTAGGTTACATCGTTGAAGATCATGCAGGCAGTGTCATTTGGAATTTTTGAGAATAGTGGACCACCTGAAGCATCGTGGAACACGTGTCTCATCTTCTGTTACGGTTGAAAAAACTATACGATGGCATCCCTGTTGTGAACGTCCTTCCTCCCGCAAACCCTCCGCCACCGACGCATGGATTGAAGTCAACAAGTTTCGCCTAGCATCACCCAAACAGAGACCTCGTGGATTGCGACCTGATATTGCCGGCACAGGTGCGAGCTCCCCAAGAAACAGCGCGCTCGAGACGAGTAGCAGGTGTACGAAGGCTGGGTCGGCACAGCGAGGCCACGTCTGGCCTGGGTTTCGGATCCCCAGAGTAGTGGGTCACGTTCACGTCTTCTGATGACGTATCCTTGAGCCGTGCAGTATTACGGGCGCAGCCGCAGACGCATTCGAATCACGGTGATTTGAATATGTGTGAACTTCACTGCGTGAGTCATCCTACTATTTCAAGTCAACCACCGCCAGGCTCGTGCTGCAACGGACTGGGTGTGACTCAGCTTTGCCGGCTGGGTGTACTGTGCACGCTAAGGCAAGAGATACATTTATAAGCGGACATTGAATGCCAGCAAACAATGACTTAAGAAATTCCAACCTAAGGACCTGCGGCAGAAGATGCTCTGACTCCAATCCTGGCACGCCACCTGGTTCGAGTCCCCGACTACGCAACACTTCTCAGAAGAGAGAGGAGGACGCATAGAAAAATAGTTTGGAGAATCGAAAGGAACCTTGGTCAGCATAGCAACAATGCCCCAGCATCTCTCAACCCTGATGCCCTAAGAAATAAAAAAGAAATGCGTTCGGACTTTTTTTTTTTGTGTGTGTGTGTGGGGGGGGGGGGGGGGGAGTATTTCTCAAGAAATGTAACGAAATACATTTCATCCTGATTGTATCGCGATACAAAGAAACATTCCAAAATGTATTTCGATACAGGAATACAGATACTGGTGAAAAAAATGTATCGCGATACAGAAATACAGATACGAAATGTATTTCTGAAATACTATCGCGATACATTTGTATCGCGATACTACCCAACCCTGAAAGAAACAGTCCGACCGTATGCTAAAATCAAAACAACGAAAAGTTTACAAAAAAAAAAAAAAACGAGTGCGGAAAGCAGGACGTTTTTAGAAATTAAAATTGTGCGCATTTGTCGTGTTTTATCACTTTTTTTTTACTGTATTTAAGGGTCATTCGGCTCGAAGTTTTCGCTGTTCATTAACTGTCATAAAGTGATTAATAGAAGTGGTTCCTGATCTGTTCATACCTTAATACCTTTTAAACTTGACGGTATTTTACTCCTACGGCCCACGGCGATGTATCGAGGCTTCCCATTCTTCCCGGTACACCTTGTGCATCCCGGAAGCAAGCGTCTGACGACGGCGCCCATCCTCCGAGAAGGCCCCACGTCTGTTCCGGTCCTTTCTCGTTCTTTCTGCGGTCTTCAAATAAAAATAATAAAAATAAAACGAGAAAAAATTCCGCGGGAGCGCCGCTTTGCAGGCTCGATAATATTCTACAGTGTGCCTAAAGTTGAGAGCGCTTCTAACTGGCCGATCGGGGGTTACGTGATTTACGAGCCGCGCTAGCCATATACTGTTGTTTATTATTTACGTCAATGATATTACAAATATAGAAACTTCCGCCAAGCTGATTTGATACCAGCATCTTTTTTTCTGAATCAAGAGAAGATATACTCACTTCCAAAGGCAACTATTTTTTACGCAAGTTAAAACACTGGGTCACCATAAATTCTCTGTCTATAAATCCGTCCAAAACAAAAGCAGTCATTTTTAAATGTCCAGGATCACGGATCGCATTGTCCAGTGATCTGTACTTTGGGCCAAATATAGTAGAATGCGTTGACAGCGTAAAGACCCTCGGCGTTGTGTTCTCAGAACAGATGGCGTGGAATCTCCATGTTTCTTACATACATAAAAAAACTTTGTAAAGTAGTTGGGACAATGAACGAATATAAGAAAGTATTCCCTGTAACTATAAAAAAATTAATATATAATTCCCTTTTTCATTTAATTCTTTGTTATTGCCATCTGGTCTGGGGGACAACAACAAAAAGTAACTTTGACAGGTTGAGGTTAATGCAAAAAAAAAAAAAGCAATAAGGATAATTGAAGATGTCCCACGTGATTATAGTTCTCTTCCTTTATTTATAAAGCATAAAATACTTGACGTATCCAACATTTACTCTAATAGATTAACTGTCACATATCATCGTGCCTTAAGAGAACAAATTACAGTAATTTTTGACCTCGCTAAACTTGAAAATAATGTATCATTATATCCCTCACGTCATTGGCATCCATGGCGAGTCCCATCATCTAGAACTAATTTTGGCTTCCAGAGGTTGAGTTACAGATTACCGTTACTGTTAAAACACCTTATATTCCCAAGAAGTTGATTCACCTTCATTAAATGCCCATACAACTCAGGCTTTCCTATATTGAGTGAAAATGCTTGTCTTGTGTTTATTATATCTTCTACTTCATTCTGTTTTGAAGCGCAACCTATTTTCAATGACACTTATTTTATACGACATCTTATATAAGTTATCTTTGTTGTGTTTTTCTTTCGTGTCTGGAGGTGAGTTTTGGTAAACGTTTGTTAAATGTCCGTAAAATTTAAACTTTCCTGTAATAACTAGAACGTTTGGCTTATGTTTGTAATATCTATCTAATTCAATGTGTATTGAGATGATACTTATTATATTGCTAAATGTCATGTTACGTAAGTTATTTTCACTACGTTTTTTTGTGTGTTTTTGATGACAGTGCCGCTCTGCCCTGTGTTTTGGGGGCAGGAACCCTTCAAGCTGCAAACTTGCAGCTTTTTTTCCTGGCCCCCCTTGTCGCGTGTGCAAAAGCGCTGTGACAAAAAAAAAAAAAAAAAAAAAAAACTGATTTTGATTCTGACCAGTTGCGAGGAGGTGCCGCGGGTGCGTCCGTCGTCAGCGAGCTGTCTCTCTCACCTGACAACGCAGCGCATGCGCACAAGTGCAACCCGTTGCGCCCATCCCCTAAGTCTATGATGCGGAGCGCAAGTTCGTCTGCTTCTTTTGCAGGTGTTGCGGTGACGTCAAAAAGACGCCGAGCTCTGATTGGCTCTGATTGAAGGATAGCGGGCAGACCTCAACAAGGCAGCTTGCTTCGAGGCACTATTCTTCCAACAGGGCCAATCGGAGCTCGGCGTATGTGCAGTACGTCACTTTACCCCCTGTGCAAGAAGCAAAAGAAACTGTGGTATGTTTACACTTGCGGATCCGCCAGCGAATCCGCCCAGCTTTTGCCGCTGGGGCGAAACGCTGGGCGGAAAACGCGGCGGTGGGCCGAACGAGGCGTTTCGCTGACCGGATGTGACATTCTTGCGCAGCGCAACGCTGCCTACGTCATGAGTAGGTGTTCTTCCGGGAGCAGCAACGTCCGGGAGACACAGTCGAGGAGGGAACTCTCGCGCCTTCTCGTCATATCTGACGGGATGTTATGAGAACAGCTGCCGCAGACGGCGCCTCCGCCGCCGCTCGACAGGGTTACCAGATTGGGCTATTAATAGCCAAATTGGGCTACCTAGCGATAGGTTTGGCGTCAAAATTCGGCGGTTGGCTATGTGGCTACGTGCGGCTATTTTTGGGCTATGTCCAATTTTTGCCCGATATCCGCTAAATTGCTCCCTTTTTCTCTGTATACTGTAGGGCGCCTCAAAAAAACTCTGAAAAGCATCCGCCACGTGAAGTTTTTTTTTTCTTTGGGAGGATGGAGTGTTGCAAAGATTTTAAGCCTTCCCAACGAATGTTTCGCTTGATTCAACTCTAAGGTACTGTACGGAGATAGTACGAGCGGGACAAATGCTTCCTAATGTCTAAATGTGTCCACCTGAGCTTTTTGTTTTAATAATTGAAATAAATCAGTTTTATGGATATTGTAATGCTTTGATTCCACATACTATCTCTTACCTAAACATATACAGAAGCAAAGCTTTCGCCTTCAGCTTGTAAACTCAATATCGATATTTTGGCTACTTTTGGACTACGCAAATATTTGGCTTTTGGCTACTTTTGGGCTACACGGACTAGCCATTTGGCTATATCAGCTAGGAGCTATCTGGCAACCCTGCGCTCGAAAGAAATAGATGTAAACGCAACCCGCTCGTCGCCGCCGCTGCCGGGAGCGAATCCGCTCCCGCAGCAGCGGATTTCTTCTCAGGTGTAAACGTACCATAAAGTCGAGATAACACCGCTGATGCATCGTACAAAAGACAGCCTGCAATTGGTTGCCTGAGGCGTGTGTATTTCCTGTATGACTGCCTGTCAAGCTCAGCATATAATTTTTTTTTTTTGCCGCATATTTGAAGCATACATTTATGCATGAAGCGAACGTGCATGAGCCGTGTCCGCAAATAATACTGTCGTTCTGTCTGCAGCGTGAATAATTTGCAAAACTTCCTTTGTATTTATTTATTTGGTGTGACAGTACGATTGTGTATATATATGGCTTTGCACTCGCCACGCGGAAGCTGTTATAGAAATACGGTCCCCTTGAGGTTCAATTTTCCGACTATCTCGTCTTCCGATTTTTGTTTATGAAGCACACACACACACACACACACACACACACACACACGCACACAACCAGCATAACGAAGAAAGAGACTGTTTCCTGACGTGTGCACGTTTTGTTGACAGTTTTCGAAATGGAACACGAGTGTAATTCTCGAGAAAGGAGTTGAAATCGTTCTGTATCACAAAAGACAAAATACGCCTCAGGTAAACGTCCAACGAAAGTGGCGCCAAAACTAAAGAAGAAGAAGAAGAAAAAGCGAAACAAAACACAAGGTTTTACTTGAGACTGAAGATTTGAATAAGGCCGGTGTGAACAATCAGGGTACGCGAAACAACTTTCTATTCGTAAGCGAACAAAAGCTGCGAACCACATCCATTGCGCTAACGCACGCACGCACGCACGCACGCACGCACGCACGCACGCACGCACGCACGCACGCACGCACGCACGCACGCACGCACGCACGCACGCACGCACGCACGCACGCACGCACGCACGCACGCACGCACGCACGCACGCACGCACGCACGCACGCACGCACGCACGCACGCACGCACGCACGCACGCACGCACGCACGCACGCACGCACGCACGCACGCACGCACGCACGCACGCACGCACGCACGCACGCACGCACGCACGCACGCACGCACGCACGCACGCACGCACGCACGCACGCACGCACGCACGCACGCACGCACGCACGCACGCACGGTTAGAATGTTTCCAACACTTATGTCAATCGCCGTATCAGTCAACCCTTACTTGTATGGGATAGGTTGCCTTCATGTGCGCTTTGCTTGGGGTGATGACATCCTGCCATTTTGTTTCAAACGCTTATTTTTATTTTTGTTCTGAAGCGCGTGAAAGAGCGTGTCATTGCACGCGCTCGTGGCGCTGACTGTGCTACGGCGACATTTTGTTTCCTGCGATTTCTTTGTATTTTCCTTGTGAGCGCGTGCTGTCGGCATCGGGGAGTACAACGATGGTATCACCCTAAACAGAAGGACATTGAGGCACACTAGTATGGGAAGGCGCCAGGTGAGCGCACTAAACCCCCTCTATTATGAGAAAAGTGGCGCCATTCATTGTTGTGGAAATGCTCGAGACACGTGCCGCGCGCCACTTCTGAAGAACATGGCGTCTGAAATCTAGCTCAAAGCTGCGCTGTGCCGCCAGGATCTTCCCAAGGGCTGCACGTTGCACGTGCCTCGTGCATTGACGGACAATGCGCTACGTTTGAAACATGAAGAGCGCACGACACGAGAGCGCCGACGGCGGAGCGCGCGACAGGAGAGCACCGCGACAGCAGAGCGCACGAAAGGAGACCGCCGCGACACGAGAGCGCGAGTCATCACTCACTAAGGTGCCTTTCCCCGTGGCAGTCAACTATCGAATCTCCTTTTGTAGTAACTGGGCTGTCATAGATTTAAGTAACTGTTACGCGACAGTCAGCACTGCATAACATGTCAGTGCAGATTTATATTTCGTCATTAATCGTACAAACGAACGGATTGATTTCTAGCGCGTTCCAAATTCGACGTTGTTCCGACATTTGTCAGAATTAAACGTGATAGTGATGTAACACCTCAGTGCACGGTAGGCTCCTGTAGCCTACAGTGCAGTCCAGTAGCCGGCGGATGTACTTAGTGGAGAACCTGAAAGGAGCGGCAAGGCAGGATCGCGTAGCGAAGAAACTGAGCGAGCTATAGTTGAAGGGTACGACCAAAGGTGCATGAGACGACATCCGCGGTGTTTTAGTCATTCAGTCTGAATTTTTTAAATTTATTATAAAACTGTAATCAACAAAACAACTATACCTCCGAAACTCTCGAGTATCTTACTTCTTCCTTTCAAGGTTGCGAAAATTGTATTTTTCATACTTTTCACGCGTGTGACTACAGAGCCAATTAAATGACATAAAACGTTCGAAATGCGACTCCCTTTGGTGTCGAAATTTCAGCTCGGTGAGAACAAGTGTTTGAATATTCCAATATCGATCATTCCCAACGCACGCACATGCGCTCTCGTGACGCGCGCGCTCTAATGACATGCGCTCTCATGTCGCGGCGCTATCCTGTCGTGCGCTCTCCCGTCGGCGCTCTATACTTCGTTTCACCTTATGTTGTACCGCAGCGAAGGCTAGAGGCGCGAGCTCATAGCGTTGGCAGCTGCTCTTAAGTCACGAGAGCTTGTGCCGCCGGGATGTGCCCCAGAGCAAGGAGCTCGCGCTTGTAGCCTTTCCTGCGGTACATCATAAGGTGAAACAGAGTATAGTGTCGTGCACTCGCGTGTTATACAACCGCTCCTAATCTAGTTATCAAGGTAAGTGCTACAACTTAGTACTCGCTTCCTCATCGTATTTTGGAAATCCCCGAGAAAAGGAAGTAAAACATTCAGCATACAGAGCATATACAACTAGAACCGATACCCATCTCAACCATCTTTCTCTTGTCGCCATCTTTTTTATTTTGTTATTTGCGTACTTCAAAAGCTGGATACGGCGCCCGAAGGCATCTGCCGGGAAGAATAAAAAAATGAGAAGAAACGAAACACGGAAGCGTGACAGAAAGTTGGAATTCGATGAGATCAACTTGGAGGAGCTGGCTGGCTGCCGCTCGATGTGCGTTTGAATCCTCGTTTAGAGCGCTCCGCTGGAACTCGGAAAGACACAAAAAAGTAACATGGCAAAAAAAAAAAAGATATTGAGCATTGTTAAGGCCTGCACTTCAAAAGTTAAGGAGGAACCTTTTATCCAATTACGAACTCGCTTTCACGTGGCGATAAAATCAGTAACGTAATTTTCAGTTAAGCCAGCTAAGATTTCAAAAAAAAAAAAGGAAGACGATCTTGACGTAATTCTAAATATTATTACAGTGTAGAAAATTCTCAGGCAAAATAGAACGGTAGTATTGAATCATTGGAGTTATCGTGACAGCTATACAAGCAAGATTGAAGAGAATACCAGAAACAGAGTTGCCGGGAGATGAGAAGTGAACACCGCTAGAACGTGCTACAATGTCAGCCGGTAAAAGACAAACCTCAGCTCGTTGGCGGGAAAATGATCGATTTCCTAGATAAGAAAAAAAACAAAAAACAACGTGAATACTCAAAAGAATACTATGCTCGGTGCATTTTGCACGAGGTTTCGCTTCTCCACTTTGCATTGACATATGCAAGGCGTTTTTTTCGTCTTTTTTTTTTTTGTTTTACAGATGCGGGTGTTTGGGCAGGGACATAATATAAGGGGTTAATCGACACCATAAGCCAAATAATTAACTAACCTCCTTTAAATAACTACTTAATTAGTGGAAAATAAATATACGTTTTAAATTAGAAACCTGCTGAGCGTCACTGAATACAACTAAACCAGTAAATTTGGTAAAGATTTGGAGCGCGAAAGTAACCCCTCGTGCAACAGGCGCAAGGCTGGCGGCGTGAAGACGCGGATTATAATAACAGCACCGAGCGCTTATCATCCGCGTTTTTCGCAACACCTGTATCGGTGTTATGAATCCCCGGGCTTGTTCAAAATTGGCCTTAAAATTATTCGCCTGCACGTAGGGGTCTACGATTTTAATGGATGGTGCTCTTTAGTCGTGCTCTCTTAAATTCTGAAATTGCAATGCGTTGCGCAAAAAATGCAAAATAATACACTTGGAGTCATTAATGGCGCGCCGACGCAGACAACTGATTTGATCGGACAATGCCGCGCGTCGTCTGCTCGCTTCGTCTATCGGGAGGTGGCGCCACAAGCACAACCCTTTGTTTTACTTGGTCGTCTGCGTCAGTGTCCGGCCTGAACAATGTCAAGAATGTTGTTCACATTTTTTTCCAGAAGAGCTACGCCTTAAAGTCTCACAAGGTATAAAGTGCACCACTAAAATCCACCTCTATAAAACAAAATTAGAAATTGCGATATACGCATTAACTGAAGAGCGTATTGGTAACGTAGACTGGCGACAGAAAGAATGAAACAAACTCGGGACGAGGGACGACAAACATTTCGTCCGAGAAATGGAAGACTAAATGTTTGTCGTCCCGAGTTTTTTTTTTTTTTTCTTCTTTCTGTTGCCAGTCAACGCTACATGCAGACGCCGATTTTTTCAACCGATTTTAGAGTGAGCCTCGGGATTTATAACGACCCGTATGTACACATGCGTTCCTTTTTTCTACGTTTGTTTTCAATGACTTTCGGCGAATATTTATTTCAAATGAAATCGACGATCAGCCAAGAAATAACGTAAATTTGAAAATAGTGGTTATTTAAATATATAAACATCAATATAAAAACAATTTATGGCATATATGAGTTATTGATCTCAAGGGCATCCTCTAAAAAGATGCCCTTGAGGTAAATAAAATGAAATGAAATGAAATTACCTGGTTACGTCCCTAACAGTTCTGTAGTGTTAGCGAACAATGTGCTAGGAATTCAAAAGTCGTCAAACATCTGCAGGAATGTCAGGTCTCTGAATTTTTCGCTACCCCGGCGTATGAAATTATTTTACGGCGATAATATTAAAAAATAACATATTCCCCCATTTGGTATAGCGGCAAGAATGAAGCCCTTTGCGCGATTACATTTGCGCAGTGTCGTCTCTAATGCCTGCAAGAATTCGCAGGAACGCCTGGGGAGGTAGAATGTGAACTGCACTTCGGCGTTCGTTTTTAAAACCAACCAGATTCCAGAGAGGCGCCGAAGAGCTAAAGGTATTAACTCTACGGCTGAAATGATATCAGAAAGTTAAAAGGAAAGGATGAGAACAAGGAAGACGAGCAAAGAAGAAAAATGTAGGGAAGGACGAACTATAAGCGGGAAATGCAAGACTAAAAACGAAGAGAAGACAGCGTATAGGGCTGAGCGGATTTCTTATGCGGGGCTGCCCTTTTTGCTGAGGCAAATTCGATTGAGGACCACCGTGGCTTCGTGCATCAGCTGAAGCAGAAGCAACCTTAGGCTTGGCGCTTTAGAGTGGGTGTGATCGGTTGTGCAAGTTTAGATGCAAATGAACTGACCGGCGGTGGCCAATAATAATAAAAAAAAATAATGGTGGGGCTTAGACGCCATGTCGCACGAAATGTACACATCGGCGACTAGCTTTTTCTTCTAACATACGCGGGTCTTGCAGGCATTACCAATGAAATAGTAGAAGATTAAAATCACAATTTCTCGGGATTACTTCTGTCATATTCGCAGTCTCGCATAGGTTACAAATAAAACAGTAAGTACTTACAATCAAAATTACTTCGGGTTAAAAAAAGGATTCGATTAACTTACTCGATTTATTCACAACGAAAAATTTACTGAATAAGCCTTTAAACAGTTAATTATCGAATTATTGTTTAACGGGTCACGTGAAAAATATGGTACTAAATCGGGAGTAATAATGTAAGGAATTGCGAAATGATAAACAAAAAGTGTTTTGTTCCTTTTAATTTTTTATCTTCTTGTTTGCACGGTAGAAGCCGAATATACATTAGATTTATAAGATCAATTTAGTTCGGGCATTTAAATTCGTTTTTTACAATGTTGCTAGTATTCTAGTTGAACAATCAAGAAGCTGTCGAAGTGCAGTTCTTATTTAAATAGCCATCGACGGCTGTTGCTACGCTAACTAATAAATAAAGACGACATAGTTTTTAAATTCAGAGCATTAAGTGTTCTTTACACACAACATTTGCTTGGCGCATGTCGGAACCTTTGATCGAGGTTAAGTTCGAGAAAGCCCAGCCCCCCGACATTGGCCGTTTTTCAGCAAGATAAAATTGGGTTAAATGAAATATCGTTTTTGTTTTTATTGGCTAACTTTATCAGGTTATCATTCATGCGCCGACTATGGTATTTTATGTGAGGGAAGGGGGGCGGGGGGGGGGGGGGATCGAGAAAGCTACGACATTTTCTAGCTGCCTTTATACATAGATTCCGAATTCATATCATATATGAATTCTGGTTAATTCTGACAAACAGCAACATACCCAAATCGAAAGAGAGAGAAAAAAGAGGGTCCTGAATTATTATAATTTTATGCGGAAACTGTCTCTTTGGAAAATGTTCGAAGAGCATCAGATAACTGGTACTATAAGTTAAAGCAATAAGAAAGCTGAAGTGCCGGTATTTACTCTGAAGTGTAGCTTTCTTTAGTGGCTCTACTTCTCAGCTTCCATTGCATCCAATTCAATTCAATTCAATGTTTATTTAATGAGATGAAGATTTTATGAAACTGGGCATAATGAGTGACGAAGCAAACTATGAGCGCGCTGCGGTAATATCATAAGCAAATGCACTTTGAGAAGTATGATTTCTACACTGGTACAAAATATGTGTAATTAATCCTGCTATACCAGTAACACGTATTCATTGAACTATAATACTTGGCTTCAATCTTGGAGTTCTTCAGAAATGCAGCTATTATGGCTAATGCGCGCTTTTGTTTCTTTAACTCGGGCCAAGGACCTCGAAGTTTAGCGAGAGAAAATGGACGATTGTCTAGTATCCCGAGACTAATCCTTAAGCGGGCGCGCCACTGATCGTATCTCGGGCAGTCCATGATTAAATGTTCGACGTCTTCGACCGGATTGTCGCACGTGCAGCTCGGTGTTTCTACTTGTTTAATCCGGTGAAGGAAGCTTCCCGTGTATGCTACCCCAAGTCGTAGGCGATGAATAAGAGTGTCGATTGATCTGGCTGAATAGGTGTACACTGTGCAACGGAGGTCTGGATCGATTAGATGGATCTGGCTGTCTTGTGGGATGCTGCTAAGCCACTCATCCTGAGACATTCGCTCACGTAGTCGACGGATGTATCTTTTGGCGTTGCTCTTTGTGTAAGGTATAAGGTGGACGTTGTAATTGAATGGGCTGCGGTAGCCAATTGGTCAGCTTGGTGATTTCCTGAAACTCCGGTATGCCCGGGGACCCACTGTAGATGTACAGTATTGCCAAATTCGATGGCATCAGAGAGTTCTAAGTAAATTCTGTGTACAAGGGAGTTTTGTTTACTACAACTATTCATAGTCTTAATAGATTGCAAAGCTCTCTTTGAATCAGTACATATTACCCGAGAATTCGCTGCCGGGTTGTTTTTTGTAGCGTGAGCTACACTGGCCGAGGTTGAGCAGTTTCGCGTGGCTCGCATAATGAGCCGTGCTCCGTGCTGTGCAAGCACGATGAGCATGTGACGTCACACGGCGCACAGCTGGCGCGCCGGCGCCGCCGCCACCGCGGGCTCCGCCGCCACCGCGCGCGCCTCGCCGGTCTGTGCAAGCGCGAGGAGCAGTGACGACACACGGCGCACAGCTGGCATGCCGGAGCCGCCGTCGCTGCGGGCTCCGCCGCCACCGCGCGTGCCTCGCCGGTCTGCGCATTCCAGAGGAGTGACGTCATATCCGCGGAGACGCACTGGCGCCGCCGCGTGCCCAGCTGTGCGCCTCCGTTGCGCAGTAGCCAAGTCTGACGCTGCACCGCAGCCGCTTGATAGCGCCTCTCATTTTGTGCGCATACGCTCACGCTACGTATATCCTGGCATAGCGAGCTTAAGCCACCGCAATTTTTTTACGTACGTTGCAGCCGCAAGTAAAGCATGTAATTCTGCAGTGGTTGAGGAAGTAGGATGCCATAGTCGAAAGGATGACCAATGGCTAAAATCAGGTACAACAAAGGCTGATGTCGATCCATCTTCAGTGGTTGATCCATCGTCTTTATATTTTTCTTCCAGACGTGAAAGAGTCAATGTTCTTGCACTCTGTGTGTTAACAGATGTTTTTGTTTGCATGCCTGGAATGTCCATGCTGATCTCCAGTAATGGTAGCGTCCAGAGTGGTTAACAAATCTTTTGAATCCAGCTAGGTTGTTCGGGAATCCGCAATGGAAGAGAATTCAGTGTAGAAAGAAAGTTTGTCGCTTTGCGAGAAAAAATATCATTGAACAGAGGCCGCGTGGAGAGTCGAAAGAAATTACGACATATCTCCCTTGCTCTTAGAATATGTATAGTCGGCTCTCTTGCCGTTACGATTACAGCTTCCATTGCATCCGAGATATTCGGAGCCACTGGAAACAGCTTTTTTACGAGGGCCACCAAACTTAGCCGGATCGGACGTGTCGTTTTACGGCGATTTCAAAACAACTGGAAGCGCTTAAAATACGTCACTTCCTGTCGGCAAAAAAAAAAAGAAAAAAAAGAAAGAAAAGCGGCATGCAAGGCAAAAGGCGGAGACACACACCTGCGAGGACAACGACGGGGCGTTATGTCCGTTTACCTTTCACACGGCGAACGATAAATGTCCACGACAACTGAGACGACTTTCGATTGTGGAAATCAAAACCACGATCGAATCGTATTCGCCCGCTGTCATCCTCAGTTGATGCCGGGGACGATTTAGGCCGGGGAACGCAAACATAGCGACACGGCGATACGCAAACACATTACGACGAAATGCCGGCCCAAACGCCAATGACAGCCGACCCCGAGGCGTCGATGAACGGACGACGGAAACGCCTCAGCTGACAGTGCGGTGGAAGCTACATGCTCGTTGGACCAATTGTACGTCTTTCTTTCGGTACGTGATAAAGCTCCCGCCCTGTACCCACGCGCAGAGGGCAAAAAGGCAGGCGTTGAGAGGGCGGCGTTTGATTGTTCCGGCGCGCGCGTATAGCTACCGCCGCACTGTCAGCCTAGGAATGAACGGAGGACTATGGCGGCGCGCCAACTTCTTCCGGTCATTAGCGAGTTCCAGTATTGCGTACGCGAGCGAACGCAGGCACTGTGCGTTTGCGTCAGCGTTGCGTGTTCCACACTGCGCGTGCGCGGAGCCCAAACTGCGGTATTCTGGTTGGCGCATGGCGACAACGGACACGCATGTGCAGCGTGGAGCATGGAACGCTAACGCAAACGCACAGCGCTTGCGTTTGTTGCAATACGCAATACTGAAACTCTCCATTCCGCGTTTCCAGGGGCACTGAGCCGTGCAGCGCTGTGAAAGGTGCGGCGTTCGGGGAGTCGATCGCATGCTCTCTACTAAAGAACCTAGGGGAGGGGGGCGGAAATCAAAAAAAGTTGATAAGGTCAGGCAGGTGCCCTGCTCAGCAGTGCATAAGGCATTTTGTGTTCAGAGAGGGAAGAGGGGGGGGGGGGGAATGAAACGCAGACTTGTACGTAAAGCGTTACATATAATTAGTTACTTTCTTTCGATAACAAAGTAAAGACCTAGTTATTTTTTTAACAGAAGGAGCGAGTAACGCTTTTTTCTTGCTTTTTGATGATGTATTTACTTCTGCAGGAAAACTTGCACAACACCAGTACTCAACCTATTTCTCAGCGCCTGTTCTTTTGCACGGCAAGAAAACTCTAGAAAGACCATACAAATATAAACCCCTGCTTGCTCCTTGCCGTTTTTTGTGTCTATCACTTGAAGAAGGGCGTCCACCCGAAACGACGTGTATTCCTTCCTGTCCACATTCTTTTTTAGTGTAGCACAACCATATAGAGTATTTGCGATTTCGTGTTTAAGCTCATTGTGCTCGGCAGCGCCCCCCTTTTCTTGCACACGGTATGTCGTTATGGCAGTCAAGGAGAAACGGCTCACTCCATGAACCAAAATGGCGACCGTACGGGGAGCTTGATGCTACTCTCTCAGGATCCAGTGACTTTGGCCGATCCCTGAATGGACACGTTAAAGAGCAAGGAATTATTAACGACGACATATATTGAAAGCGACTACCGCTTCATAAAAACGACACATTCAGAGTAGCGGGAAGATAACGCGTTGCTTTATAGCTGAGCTAATGCTCGAATCGCATTAAAGAGTAACGTACGTACTTATAGTTACTTTTTGAGTAAAGGTTTTTAGTTCTTCAGTAACGAGTACATGTCTTTTGAGACGTTGTCTGCGCTGTTTCGTTGACACCGGGTGTTTCATGGATTGGATCTATTTAGTAAATCTTAATTAATTATTTCGCTAATTACTATGGGTTTTTTTTTTGTTGCAAAACCTGACGTCCACCGTGGCTGACAGTTTGTTGCCGGAAAAAGTTTTTTTTTTTTTTTATTCTTCTCAGCTACCCATTTATTAAGGAGTTCTTGGAAGACTTCGCTGAAACATCCTGGTGTATCAGTGGCTAATAAGGCCTCGCCTGTCTTCCGCTGACTATTCACTGAAATAAATAAAATATTTCCAGTCACTGGTCTCCGAACGTCCGTCCGTCGTACAATAGGTCGCAAAAAACAAAAAAAAAAAGCTATCTTGAATAAAGCGTTGAATATTCCGACTTTCCCAAATACCACGGGCGGGACCAAAGAGAGGTCAAATTTGAAGCTCAGGGCCCACCCGCCCCAAAATAAAATATTCTATCGTTATTTTTCTTACGTAGAAGAAGGCCCTTTTGAGCAGCATACAGTACGACGGGAAACATATGGCACCCTAAAACAATTGTCGTCCGCGGTAGCAGCGCAGATTCGTCCAATCTTGGCGTCCAGGACAAATCTGCGCCACAGTCGTACACAATCTAGCTTGAGAAGAATTTCCGATGTGTCTTACGACCGCGATACGCATTTATATTTATAGCCGAATTTTTCAGTACGTAGTTTCTTGACACATATCATCCATTACTCACTTCGAATGATCCATTTACGCGTGCTATATTTTCAAGCATCTCCCCGAGCTTGCTCATAGGTCGCCTCGCTCAAATATCCACTTAAACCAAACAGAAATTGTGTAAATACTTCATATATATATATATATATATATATATATATATATAATATATTATATATATATATATATCAAGAGAGATAGAGAGAGAGAAAGAGAGAGATAGAGAAAACGTAGCGCAGGATGACGAAAACTATATAGGGCAGAAAAACCCACTTCAGACGGTTGTTGCAGTTTTTAAAACATATTATTCGTAAAGTTCGTCGACGCTTCGGCCTGAGGCAGACCAGTCTCGAAAATGTCTGTCTCAGGCCGAAACGTCGACGAACTTTAAGGATAATATGTTTTAAAAACTCTAACAACCGTCTCAAGTGCGTTTTTCCCTCTCTCTCTCTCTCTCTCTCTCTCTCTCTCTCTCTCTCTCTCTATAATAATCTATATCTATATATATATATATATATATATAGATATATATGATATTAACAAGATTCGCCGGGAAACCAGTCTTTGCATTCTTTATGAGAAGGGGAGGGATACCTCGTGTTGACAACGAAAATCAAACCGAAAATTGAAAAAAATAAAGGAATCAGAGCGATGGGGAGGAGTATATTGTCCATGTTCTCCCAAGTTTGGCTGCAGTTTAGGGAAGTTAGCATGGGTAGTAAACAGTGCAACGCATAGCACGTTTCTGCTTTCCAGCCACGGATGCTCGATTCGATGGGAAATTCAATTTTTCCGCAGAGCCTTCGGAGCGAAAACCCAACACCGGGATCTATTTCGAAAGCGTGTGCCCACTCGCTCAGAAGGCGCCAGTACAGAAACGGGCGCGCAACGGAAGCGAATGTGAATGATGGCTTCTCCATCCCCGCCAGCTCGCGTGATCATCCCTTCCCACTCAAGTTACAAAAAAAACACAAAAAAACAAGATCTCTGGTTTTTGCACTTTATCAACTTCCAAAGATAAAATATTTCTCGTCGAGAAGCAAAAAAATGTGTTCGTGCAAGAAGAACCGGGCCTGCGAAGTGGAAGGAGAAACAAGCAAAAACAATATGCCGGCGAACACTAAGGAATGATGGATAAAACCAAGATGGCCAGGCAAATCGGTGAAGGAACCGACACAAAATCAAACCTAAAATCAAATGTAAAAAAAAGAACGAATAGGT